>JAQZBX010019095.1:0-34058 GCA_029593785.1 Cabassous unicinctus
CATGAGCCCACCAGAAAGTTGAAGTTGCAAACATCTAAGAATTTTAAATTCCATTGAGAGACATGTCCCTCAAAGAGGAAATGTGATGAATGAACAATTTCAACTTTGTAAGAGGATAGAATAAAGAGATGGACATAGTAGAATGAACTATGAAGAAATCAGCTAAGTTATATTTTAAAAAATACATTAAATCCAAGTTTGGGCTAAAGTGTCTGTTGAAAAAGTAGAGAAACTTAGATTGAAGGTGTTTGAATTCACACTCAATATCCTCTGTGCAAGTCTCTAGCAAGTGTGGTTGAGAAAGACAGGAGCCAGGCTAGAAAATATTCAGGCTACCATCAAAGCAGTACCAAGCATTCTCCTCTCTAGCCAAACGAGAAACTACTATTACATTTTTAAATCCTTTTTTATTTCTAAAGAAGCTTTGGATTACATAAATGATACATCAAAAATATAGTGGGATTCCCATACACCCCACCTGCTCCCCCTCTCACCCTTTCCCCATTAACAGTGTGGTATGTTTGTTATAATTGATGAACATATATTGAAGCATTTCTACTAACCATGGTCAAGAGTTTACATTTTACTTCATATGCCAGTTGAGACCTGAATCTCACCAGAATTGCAACAGCCCCTCTCTTGTTCATCAGAAACTGCTATTACTTTTCCAACTACAGCTTTCTTGTTACTATAGGCTGCCCTAACTTAGATAAGATTTATTGATTTACTGAATCATAGAATTGCTCCTGCATTCTGAGAGCATCCAGTCTATAACACACATCTTTTCCTTTTAAACACCCCCTAATAATAATAATAAAAAGCCTAAATCTCTCATAGTTTCTTTGTAACACCCTCTTAATTTGAAACTTCACATTTCCCATGGTTGTGTTCTTCCTCACTACATTGAGTAATAAAACTAGCTTAATGAAACACAGATGTTCCTAGTGATTTTTGGCTAAAGAGCATTGACAATTACTTGCTTAAAAGGCATATTAGTTAACAGTAAGATTGTAATATTTTGCACCAATGACAAGAAGGTATTTCAGTACTAAGGCACAACAATATGGAGTAGAAGGGGGTATGATATTTTTCCTTTAAAATAATGAAAATGTTCTGAAATTGATTGAGGTGATGACAGCTCAACTATCTGATGAAAATGAGAGCCACTTAGTACACATTTTGAATGGATTGTACAAAACATGGGACTGCATAATACAGGGAATACAGTGGTGGAAGATGGACTGTGGTTTACAGGACAAATATGAGAACATTTTATCAAGAATGCTAAATATATAATACTACTATAGCATGTTAATAATTGGGTGGGTTGGGGGAAAAATACACCAAATGTTAGATAAGTACTACAGCTAGTAGTAATAAATCTTTTAAAAAATGTTTCACAAGAATGCAAGGTGTTGGTAGTGGGGAGATGTATGGGAAGCTTGTATAATGATATACATGTTTGTTTTGTAAATTCACAAATTTTACTCTACATTTATTGTTTATACATATTCATGTACAAATTATATGCTTCAATAAAATTTTATTTATATATATAAATGAATTAAATAAATAAATAAGATCTATTAGAGAGGATCATCAACGTGCACAGGTACATAAGAAATTTCTTCATACAAATAGATGCTATAAGGAAGTGCCCAATGAAATGTTAGAAATAAACTTGAAACACACACAAACGCAAATTCAGAAAGAAATAATTTAATCAACAGGTTCATATGTAGAGTCAGTATAACCGAGGAAAGAATGAGTGAACTGAATATATATTAATAAGAATAAACAAAACAGAAGGAATGTTAAAAAAATAACTACAGTGGGAAAAATTATCAAAAAGCTGTGGGAAAATATCAAACAATGTAATGTACATGTAGCTAGAGTTCTACAACAGAATACAGAGAGAATAGAGCAGAGGAGCTATTAAGGACATGGTTTTTCCAAAAATAAGGAAAGACATCAAATTAAAGGGACATAACTGTCAGGGAAACTCCAGGAAGGATAAATGTAAAAAAGAAACGAAGTGGACATAAAACACATCTATATTCACCACACTCACTGTAGAAAAATAAATATAATATAACATTATGAAGGAATTTGGAGAAAAATACATATAACAAAGTTGAAAACATATAATTATTATAAGAGACTTACCAACAATAATGAAACAAGCCAGAAGAAAATGGAAAGATATGTTAAAGTACCGAAAGATAAAACTCATTCCAGGGTTGAAACCCACTGAAAACAACTTTTCAATGTAAAATAAAATAAAGACTTTTTAGAAAACTTAACATGCGCAGACACAGAGAAATAATTTTTTTTTGCCAGCAGACTTGTGTTTAAAAATTATCCAGATAGGGATATGATAACAGAAAGACACTAAACATAGACATAAATGACACTACAATGTAAAAATGGTGGTAAATATGTCATATATTTCCTTTTACAAATTCTAATTGCTTTAAAAATAATTGCCTAAAACAAAACTAAGTTAACTAATTGTTTGGGTTCATCCCTATATAAAATAATATATGACAAAATAAAATTTTTGAAATAAAAATTGGATCTCTACTACTTTACATTTCCAATGTTATGAATAATATATTTTCTTTTAGGTAGACTCTTATAAATTACACATACATATGATAATTCCTAGGTAAAGTACTAAAAAAAGAAAGGAAAAATTACAAATACAAGGACTAAAGGTAAAAATATCACTGTGGTCACCAATAAATATTAAAAAAATAGTAAGAAAACATTATAAACAATGTTTTGCTGTTAACTTTGATAATTTGGACTAAATTCACTATTCCTAATATGCTCATATCAGAAGAAATTGATAATCTCTTTACTCCAATATCTTTATTTAAAAAATTGAATTTTTCCTTAAAAATCTTCTAAATGACAAAAAATAATAATAATAAATGCCCCAGCTACCAATAGATGCTCAAGAAGATTCCACAAACCACTAACCATCTCCCAATACTTAACACCAGACTAATCTATTACTAAATAGAGGAGATAATTTTAACATTAGTAACAAGAATATTTTCTCTGAACATAAGCTTACATCAGAATGGATATCCCACTGATAATTAACAATAAGGCAATTAAAACCACCAGATAACATTCCACATTCATTGAAAATGAAAGATCTAAAGAAATAGAAGGAAATTGGCAAGCATGAATCCCGCCTGTTTACCAAAAACATCACCTCTAGCATTACAATTATTAGAGACACTTTCTGCCTAGTGACATATGGTTAATGTCCATGGTACCCTGACCGTGCAAAGTTATCATAATCATTTGTGCTCTAAGGACCTTTATGAATGGCCAAACAAGGATTCAACTGTCTCCTATTTCCAATCAGTAAAATTGACCTTCCCATGAAGAGGCAGGAATAAGCATATAAGATGAGAAGACCTTGTGGAGCTTAAATTAATCAGCTCAGTGATAGTCACCACCAACAGGAATAAAACACACACAACACGAGTTGCCAGTTTTCGCTGGGGTGACCTCAGAGCAAAACAAACCCTCCAAATGATAAGCACCAAGACCTACCAGTCAAAGTCCACTATATCATTTATTGACCCAAAATATTGATCAACGAAACCAGTTACCCCAGGGATAACAGCGCAACCCAATTCTAGAGCCCATATCGACAAGAAGGTTTACGACCTTGGTGTTGCATCAGGATATCCAAATGGTGTAGCTGCTATTAAAGCTTCATGTGTTCAACGATTAAAATCCTACGTGACCTGAGTTGAGACCAGAGCTATCCAGGTCAGTTTCTATCTATAACTAATTTCTCCCAGTACGAAAGGGCCAGAGAAATAAGTCCAACTTTACACACGTGCCTTAAGTCCTAACAGATGAAGTTAATCTAAATCTAAACTACTACACCAACTATGCTCTAAACCAGAGCTTTGTTAAGATCTCAGAGACAGGTAATTGGATAAGACTTAAGCCTTTTAACCAGAAGTTCAACACCTCTTCTTAACATTATGTTCTTAATAAACATTCTATGTTTAATTATCCCAATCTTTCTAGCAATAGCTTTCCTAACACTAGTTGAACGAAAAATTCTGGGCTACATACAACTATGCAAAGGCCCAAACATCATAGGACCATATGGTCTACTCCAACCAATTGCCAACACAATCAAACTATTCATTAAAGAGCCCTGTTGATGGCTCACATCCTCAAAACTTATGTTTATTTTATCCCCCATGCTAGCTTTCACCCTAGCCCTATCCCTCTGAATCCCAATACCCATACCTTACCCACTTATTAATGTAAAACTAGGAATATTATTCATCCTAGTCCTCTATATCTTAGCAATATACTCATCTTATGATCAAGCTGAACCTTCAACTCAAAATACACCCTTATCAGGGTCCTCCAAGCAGTAGCACAATCTCCTACGAAGTAACCCTAGCCATCATCCTACTATCAATCATGATAATAAATGGCTTATTCACACTATCCACCTGAACCACAACTGAAGAACATCTGTGACTAATCTTCCCATTATGACCCTTAGCAATAATATGATTTATCTCAACACCAGCAGAAACAAACCGGGCTCCATTTGACCTCACCAAAGGTAAGTCTGAACTAGTCTCTGGGTTCAACTTCGAGTATGGGGCAGGACCAATCGCCCTATTCTTTATAGCTGAATATACCACCATCATCATAATAAATGCATTAACAACCACCCTATTCTTAGGAGCCTTCCACAGCCCACTATTTCCAGAACTATTCACAATGAATTTTATTACAAAAACCCTCATTCTTACCGTTACATTCCCATGAGTATGAGCATCTTATCCACGATTCCATTACGACCAACTAATTCACCTACTATGAAATAGCTTCCTACCATTAACCTTAGCACTATGTATGCTTCATGTTTCCACTCCCACAATATTTGCAGGAGTCCCACCACACATATAGGAATATGTCTTACAAAAGGATGACTTTGATAGAGTAAAATATAGAGGTTATAACCCTCTTATTCCTAGAGTCATGGGATTTGAACCTTCACCTGAGAACTCAAAAATCTCCATGCTCCCATATTACACCACACTCTAAGTAAGGTCAGTTTATTAAACTATTGGGCCCATACTCTGAAAATGTAGGTTCACAACCTTCCCGTACTAATAAACCCCATCATCTTTACTATTATTCTACTCAAACTATTCTTAGGAACAATGATTATCATAATCAGCTCCCACTGACTACTAATTTGAATAGGATTGGAAATAAACATATTCTCTATAATTCCCATTCCCATAATTAAACCATACCCCCGATCCACTAAAGCAGCCACCAAGTACTTCCTAACCCAAGCAACAGCATCCATACTCCTATATTAACAGTAATCATTAACTTAACCCACTCAAGCCAGTGAACAATCATAAAAATATACAACCCCATAGCGTCCTATATAATAACCATAAGACTACCCATAAAACTAGGACTATCTCCATTCCACTTCTGAGTCCCAGAAGTAACCCAAGGAACCCCTCTAATACCAGAACTAATTCTCACATGACAAAAAATAGCCCCAATAGCAATTCTATACCAAATCTGCCCTACCATCAACCTCAACCTTATACTAACTATAGCAATTCTATCCATCATAATCGGAGGTTGAGGAGGCCTAAACCAGACACAACTATGAAAAATCATAGCCTACTCATCCATTGCACACAAAGGATGAATAACAGCCATCATTGCATTTAAACCTTCACTCATAAATTGAAACCTATTAATCTACCTAATAACAATCACCATGTTCATTCTGTTCATCAGCAACTCATCCACTACTACCCTGTCAATATCACTTATATGAAACAAAGCCCCAATACTAACCACTATAACCCTAATAACATTACTATCACTAGGAGGCCTCCCCCCACTATCAGGATTCCTTCCCAAATGAATAATTATCTAAGAACTAACAAAAAACTACATAATCATATTTCCAATCATCACAGCTATACTAGCACTCCTAAACCTCTTCTACATACGACTAATCTACTCCACATCATTCACCCTATTCCCTTCAACCAACAACTTGAAAATAAAATGAAAAATTAAATCAACAAAGTTCCCACACTTCTCTACACCCCTAATCATTATATCCATCATAATAATTCCACTATCACCAATGATACTAATCTTAAACTAGGGATTTATGTTAAACAAGACCAAGGTCATTCAATGCCCTAAGCAAATACAAGCTACTTAATCCCTGAACCAAGGACTGCAAGACTATATCCCACATCTTCTGAATGCAAACCAGACACTTTAATTAAGCTAAATCCTCCCTAGATTGATGGGCTCTGACCCCACAAAACTTTAGTTAACAGCTACACACCCTAAACATTTGGCTTCAATCTACTTCTCCCGCCACAGGAAAAAAAGGCTGGAGAAGCCCAGCAGTGTTTGAAGCTTCTTCTTTGAATTTGCAATTCAAATAACACAGTCAGGGCCCTGGTGAAAAAAGGACTTTATCTTCTTCTTTAGATTTACAGTCTAATTCTTACTCAGCCACTTTGCCTATGTGTGTCACCCACTGATTCTTTTCAACAAATCGCAAATATATTGCAACCCTGTATCTGCTATTCGGTGCCTGAACCAGAATGGTAGGCACTGCCCTGAGTCTACTGATCCTAGCTGAATTAGGACAACCAGGAACATTTTTAGGGGATGACCAGATCTATAATTTAATCATAACTGCCCATGTATTTGTTATAATCTTTTTCATAGTTATACCAATCATAATTGGAGGCTTTGGCAACTGATTAATACCACTAATGAATTTTGCCCCAGACTTTACATTTCCATGAATAAACAACATAAGCTTTTGACTACTCCCTCCCTCATTTTTTCTGTTAATTGCCTCATTAATAGTTGAAGCTGGAGCAGGAACAGGCTGAACAGTCTACCCACCACTAGCAGGCAACCTAGCTCACACGGGAGCATCTGTAGACCTCACCATTTTTTTCCCTACAATTAGCAGGAATGTCATCCATTCTAGGGGCTATTAACTTCATTACAACTATTATCAACATAAAACCCAATGCCATAACCCAATATCAAACCCCACTATTCATCTGATCCATACTAATTACAGCAGTTCTCCTTCTATTATCACTCCCAGTTCTTGCCGCCGGCACCACTATACTCTTAACAGATCGAAATCTCAATACCACATTCTTTGTCCCAGCAGGCAGAGGTGACCCAATCGTATATCAACATTTATTCTGACTCTTCAGATACCTGGAAGTATATATCCTAATTCTACCAGGGTTTGGCATGATTTCACACATTGTTACCTATTACTCAGGTAAAAAAGAACCATTTGGTTACATGGTTATAGTCTGAGCTATAATGTCAATTGGTTTCCTAGGGTTTATCATATGAGCCCATCACATATTCACAGTAGGTATAGACATAGACACACGAGCATAGTTCACATGAGCCACAATAATTATCGCTATTCCAACCAGAGTAAAAGTATTTAGCTGACTAAAAACACTGCACGGAGGAAACATTAAATGTTCACCAGCTATAATATGAGCTCTAGGCTTTATCTTCTTATTCACAGTAGGAGGTCTTACAGGAATTGTACTAGCTGACTCATCTTTAGATTTTGTCCTGCACGACACTTACTATGAAGTAGCCCATTACCACTATGCCTTATCAATAGGAGCTGTATTTGCCATCATAGGCAGCTTCGTACACTGATTCCCTCTATTCTCAGGATACACTCTCAATCTAACTTGAGCTAAAATTCATTTTATCATTATATTTGTTGGCATAAGCCTGACATTCTTCCCAAAGCACTTCCTGGCCTATCTGGCATACCACAGCGCTACTCCGACTACCGAGACACATACACAATATGAAATACAGTGTCATCAACAGGGTCTTTCATCTCACTTACAGCAGTTATACTAATAATCCTCATAATCGAGAAGGATTTGCATCAAAATGAGAAGTATCACTAGTTGAACTTACACCTACCAACAGTGAATGACTACACGGCTGCCCACCACCATATCACACATTCAAAGAACCTGCTTATGTGAAAGTATAACCAAGAAAGGAAGAAGTCAAACCCTAAAAACCAGTTTCAAGCCAGCTTCATAGCCCCTATGGCTTTCTCCACATAAGATATTAAAAAAATAATTATATGACTTTGTCAAAGTTAAATTATAGGTTAAAATCCTTTATACCTTTATGCCTTACCCACTCCAACTAGGATTTCAAGATGCCACATCACCTATTATAGAAGAATTATTGCACTTCCATGACCACACACTTATAATTGTTTTCTTAATCAGCTCCCTAGTATTATACATCATCAGACTTATGCTAACAACAAAGCTCAGCCACACAAGCACAATAGATGCTCAAGAAGTAGAAACAGTATGAACCATCCTGCCCACCATCATTCTAATCCTTATTGCACTTCCATCCTTATGAATCCTCTACATGATAGAGGAAATTAACAACCCACTACTAACCATTAAAGCTTTGGGTCACCAATTATACTGAAGCTACAAATACACAGACTATGAAGACCTAAATATTCATTCATACATAACCCCAAAAACAGACTTAAAACCAGGAGAACTTCAACTATTAGAAATAGACGACCAAGTTGTCCACCCAATGGAACTATCAATCCTCATACTAATCTCATCAGAAAACATCCTATATTCCTGAGCCATACCATCCCTAGGTTTAAAAACAGACATAATCCCCTGACGATTAAACCAAGCTAAATCAATGTCTACCAGCACTGGATTATACTATGGCCAGTGCTCAGAAATCCGCGGCTCAAACCACGGTTTCATAGCCATTGTTCTTGAACTAATTCCACTAAAACATTTAAAAAACTGATCAACATCAATGATTTAAAATCCTTGAGATGCTAAAATAATATTAACCTTTTAAGTTAAAAACTGAGAGTGTGATAAATCTCTCCACAATGAAATGCCTCAACTAGACACATCCACATGATTTACTAGTCTCTTAACAATACTACTATCATTATTTATCCTCTTACAATTAAAATTTACCAAACATATCCCATTTTTCCCACCACAACCTATAACAACAGAAAAATCAAAACACTCAACCCCCTGAGAAACAAAATGAATGAAAATTTATTTGCCTCATTCTCTACACCTACAATAATAGGCCTACCAATCGTCACATTAATTATCATATTCCCAAGCATCCTATTCCCTTCCCCTAAATGCCTAATTAATAACCAAAATATATCTATCCATCAATGACTAGTAAACATAATTCTGAAACAGTTAATGAACATTCACAGCACCAAAGGATGCACATGAGCACTCAGGCTAATCTCACTCATTCCTTTCATTGGCAAAACAAATCTTTTAGGCCTTCTACCACACATATTCACCACAACCACCCAACAATAAATCTAGCAATAGCAATTCCTGTATGAGCTGGCACAGTAATCACAGGTTTCCACCATAAAACCAAAGTATTGCTAGTCCACTTCCTACCACAAGGAACACCAATCCCTCTACTCCCAATACTAATTATTATAGAAACTATCAGCCTCTTAATTCAACCTATAGGCCTAGCTGTTTGACTGACCGCAAACATCACAGCAGGTCACTTACTTATCCACCTAATCGGTGGTGCCACCCTTGCATTGATATCCATCAGCCCTACAACAGCCTCAATTACATTCACCATCCTTATCCTACTTACATTCCCAGAATTCACTGTAACACTTATTCAAGCTTATGTCTTCACCCTCCTAGTGAACCTATACCTAAATGATAATACCTAATGACCCACCAAACACATGCTTACCATATAATAAATCCAAGCTCTTGACCACTCACAGGAGCATTATCAGCCCTCTTAATAACATCCGGCCTAATCATTTGATTTCACTTCACTTCCCTAATCCTACTCACACTAGGTCTGACTACTAACTTCTTAACACTATATCAATGATGATGAGATGTAATTTGAGAAAGCACATTCCAAGGCAATTATGCAACTATTGTGCAAAAAGGACTACGATACTGAATAATCCTATTCATTGTATAAAAAGTCTTCTTTTTCACAGGATTCTTCTGAGCCTTCTGCCATTCCAGCTTAGCACCAACACCAGAACTAGAAGGATGCTGACCTGCAACAGGAATTCATCCACTAAACCCCCTTGAAGGCCCACTCCTAAACACTTCAGTCTTCCTTGCTTCAGGCATATCGATCACTTGAGCCCACCACAGCCTGGTAGAAGAACACTGAAAACATATACTTCAAGCCTTATTCATCTCCATTGCTCTAGGAGTATACTTTACCCTACTACAAGACTCAGAATACTTTGAAGCACCATTCACAATCTCCAATGGCGTATATGGCTCCACCCTCTTCATAGTCACCAGATTCCATGGACTCCACGCAATCATTGGCTCCTCTTTCCTAATTGTGTGCTTTATATGACAATTAAAATTCCATTTCACATCCAAGCACCACTTCAGATTTGAAGCTGCCACTTGATATTCACACTTCGTAGACGTAGTATGTCTATTCCTTTACATGTCTATCCATTGATGAGAATCCTGTTCTCTTCGTATTAAATAGTACAATTGACTTCCAATCAATTAGTTTCAGTCCAAACCCAAAATTGAACAATAAACCGTAAAACAACCCTAATTATCAATACATTACTGGCCTCCCTACTTGTTCTCATCACATTCTGATTACCACAACTAAACGTATATATAGAAAAATCAAGTCCATACAAATGCGGCTTTGACCCCATATGATCAGCCTGACTCCCATTCTCAATGAAATTCTTCTTAGTAGCTATTCCATTCTTATTATTTGACCTAGAAATTACTCTTCTGTTACCACTACCATGAGCCTCTCAAGCCAATAACCTAACCCCCATACTAGTCACAGCTCTATTCCTTATTCACTACTAGCACTAGTACTGGCTTATGAATGATTTAAAAAGGACTAGAATGAACAGAACATGATAGCTAGTTTAATTTAAAACAATTGATTTCCACTCAATAAACTATGATTTAATTCATAGCTGTCACATGCCTCCAATTTACTCAAACGTGCTTCTAGCATTCACAATAAACCTAACAGGACTATTGTGTACTTGTCACACAAAATACCCTCTGTACTATGCTTGGAAGGCATGATGTTGTCTCTATTTTTCCTAAGTACCCTAATAATCTTAAATGTACACTTCACAATATCTACCATAATACCGATTATCCTAATAGTTTTCACTGCCTGCGAAGCCGCTGGAGGCCTAGCCCTATTAGTCATAGTATTCAACACCTATGGCCTAGACCATGTACAAAACCTAAATCTACTACAATGCTAAAACTAATTAACCTGACCCTTATGCTTATCCCCCAATTTCGGCTATCCAAAAAAACCAGCCTAATTAGCCTTTCCAAACGACAGACTCTAACTTGAATTTTTCACTAATATATTTCGCTGACCACTTTCAACACTAGTTATCCTCACCACATGACTACTATCCCCAATAATCATTGCCAGCCAATCACACCTTACCAAAGAAAGTATCACCCAAAAAAACTATACATCTTCATACTCATCTCACTCCAAGTACTACTAATTATACCATTCACTGACACAGAACTAATTCTATTTTATAACCTATTTGAAGCCACACTAATCCCAACCTTAATTATCATTACTCGGTGAGGAAACCAAGCAGAATGACTAAATGCAGGATTACTTCTTATTCTACACATTGGCTGGATCACTTCCCCTGCTAGTTACCCTAATCTATATACAAAACACTATCGGCTCATTAAATCTACTCATTATCCAATATTGAACCCCAACACTACCACACTCCTGAACAACCAAATGTATATGAGTAGCATGAATAATAGCATTCATGGTAAAATACCACTCTATGGTCTCCACCTTAGACTCCCAACACGTCAAAGCACCTATCACAGGATCAATACTATTAGTAACCATCCTATAAAATGAGGAGGCTATGGTGTAATACGAATTGCAATCATCCTAGACCATGCCACAGAATACATATCTTACCTATTCATAATACTCTCACTATGAGACATAGTAATAAGTAGCTCAATTTGCTTCTGCCAAACAGACCTAAAATCACTAATTGCTTACTCAGCTGTCAGCCACATAGCCCTAGTAATCATAGCTATTCTTATCCAAACACCCTGAACCTTCATAGGAGCCACAGCACTGATAGTAGCACATGGCCTCACATCATCAATATTATTCTGCTTAGCTAATACTAACTATGAACGAACTCACAGCCATACTATAATTTTAGCTCGTGGGTTACAAACCCTTTTACCCCTAATAGCCTCATCATGACTACTAGCAAGCTTAACTAACCTAGCACTACTCCTAACAATCAACCTAATTGGAGAGCTATTTGTGGCTATCACAACATTCACCTGACCCAACTTTACAATCATACTTGTAGGACTCAACAAACTAATCACAGTTCTATAATCCCTCTATATTTTAATCACCCCCCAATGAGGAAAATTTACCACCACACCTAAACCATTAAACCAACGTTTACACTAGAAAATACCTTTATACTTATATACCTCCTATCAATCCCACTACTTTCAAATAACCTTAAAATCATCCTAGGGTCCCTGTATGGTAAATGTAGTTCACTCAAAACCCTGGATTGTGAATCTAGTAATAGAATCTCAAACATTCTTATTCACCAAGAAAGTATTACAGGAACTGCTAACTCCTGTCAACCATGTATAAAAACATGGCTTTCTTACTTTTATAGGATAACAGTAATCCATTGGTTTATTGGAACCAAAAACTTAGTGCAAATAAATTTAATAAATCTAATCATGCCTTTAACCATTATAACCCTCTCCATTCTCTTACTCCCAAATGTGATATCCTACTTCAATACGTACGAAACAAAACTATACCCCCACTACGTAACAACCACCATCTCATATGCATTTTTAACTAACATAATCCAAGCCACAGCAATCCTATACTCAGGACAAGAAATATTTATCTCACACTGACACTTAATAACAGTGCAAACCATAAAATTATCTCTAAGCTTCAAACTAGATTTCTTCTCACTCATCAGGCCAATTTGGATTACACCCCTGACTACCATCAGCCATAGAGGCCCTACACCCATCTTAGCCCTACTGCACTCAAGCACTATAGTAGTAGCAGGAGTCTTTCTGCTCGTGTGATATCACCCACTCCTACAAAACAACACATTATTCTAACACTCACCCTATGCCTAGGAGCCATTACCACACTATTCACTGCCATCTGTGCTCCCACACAGAATGACATCAAGAAAATCATTGCCTTGTTGACCTCAAGGCAGCTTGCCTTAATGGTAGTCACCATTGGACTAAACCAACCCAACCTAGTGTTCCTCCACATCTGTACACATGAATTTTTTGAAGTCATACTATTTATATGCTCCAGATCCATTATCCACAGTCTAAACAACGAACAAGACATTCGAAAAATAAGCAGAATAGTAAAAGCCATACCTTTTACTTCAACTGTAATTATAATTGGAAGCTTAGCACTAACAGGAATACCATTCCTTACAGGTTTCTACTCCCAAAACCTCATTATTGAAGCAGCAAACACATCCTACTCAAACACCTGAGCCCTTTTAATTACTCTAATTGCCTCCTCCTTCACAGCTATATATAGCACCCGACTTAACTTCTTTGCAATTCTTGGCCAATCACAATTCCCAACATTAATCCTAATTAATGAAAATAACCCAGCCCTCTTAACCCCATGAAACAACTGGCACTGGGCAGCATTTTCACCAGCTTTTTTATCTCTAATTTCATCCCATCACTATCAATACCATAAACTACCATACCCAACTACCTAAAACTTACAGCACTTACTGTCATTATTACAGGATTCGCTCTAGCCATAGAACTAAATCAAATCACATTTAACCTCCAAACCAAATGTCCAACACGTATACACTCATTCTCATCCCTCCTAGCCTTCTACCCTAACACCATGCACCGACTAATCGCATACTACACCCTCTCAATAAGTCAAAATCTAGCATCACTACTCAACCCAATCTGATTAGTAAAAATTTCCCTCAAAAGTCTTTCCCAACTTCAATTTTCAGCATCCATAGCCACATCAAACCAAAAAGGACTAATTAAATTATATTTCCTATCCTTTCTTATTTCACTCTCACTAGCCATACTACTTTTCCTTTAACTTCCATGAATAATCTCAATTACAATAAAAAAACTCACAAAGACCACCCAGCTACAACTACCAATCAACTGCCTTAACTGTATAAGGCTGACCCACCAACAAAATCCTCACAGACTAAACTCACATCATTACCTCCTAAAATAACCCAAACTTCCATATCTTTCAAGCTACAAATCACAAATTATATTCCATCATCACTTATTAACCAAACAATCTTTAGAACCTCAACTAACAAACCCACAAACAATGCCCCTAAAATCACATTTGATTCCCAAGCCTCAGGATACTCCTCAGTAGCCATAGCAATGGTATAACCAAACACCACTAACATACCTCCAAAATCAACCAAAAACACCATCAATCCCAAAAAAGACCTACCAAGACTCATCTCATTATGACACCCAATCCCAACCCCCACAATCAACCCCAAACCACCATAAATAGGAGATGTCTTTAAGGAAACACCAACAAAACTAACTGCAAAGATCACAATCAAGAAGAACACTACATATATCATAGTTCCTTCATGGCACCAACCATGGCTAATGGTATGAAAAACCACCATTGTAAATTCAACTACAAGAACTAATGACCAACATTTACAAAACCCATCCACTCTTCAAAATCATCAATCAATCATTTGTTGATTTCCCCACACCAACAAGTATTTCATCATGATGAAATTTTGGCTCATTACTAGGTATTTGCCTCACCATTCAAATTCTTACAGGCCTATTCCTAGCTATACACTATACATCAGACCCACTTACCGCTTTCTCATCCATCAGCCACAGTTGCCGAGACATAAACTACGGCTGAATTATCCGCTACCTATACGGTAACAGAGCATCCCTATTTTTCATGTGCCTATATATTCATGTAGGTCGAGGACTATACTACGGATCTTACACATTCATAGAAACCTGAAATCACTTTACTGCTTACAGTTATAGCCACAGCATTCATAGGTAACGTCCTCCCATGAGGGCAAATATCCTTTTGAGGAGCCACCATAATCATCAACCTCGTGGCTCTTATACCTGAAGATGATACTTTCCCTTTTGTTGAGCCACTGTTTCTGAAGTAAATTCTTATACCAAACAGCCTGTACCTAACTAATACAGGTTTTCTACCTAACCCAATCACATCACCTGATAAATTCCTCTTTTGATTATACAGTTTTTTTCTTTCTGAAAATAGGAATATACATGTTTGTTGGAGTAGCTGTCTCCAAAATTTCACTGTTTTCTCTTAACAGCTCTAGTGAAGTTTGCCAGCAACATACCCCTCTCATGCTGTATTTGTTAATACTTTATAATATAATAATATATATTTCAACTGATGAAAGTTGTATAATTTTGTTGGAGAAAATGCCATATGATAAAGTGGTGATTAAAAATGTGAACTCTAAAGTAAGACTGGCTGGGTCCTAAAATGACTTGGTCCTTTAACCAATTGTCTGACAATGAGCAAGCTATGAAATCACTCTGAGTCCCAGTTTTAACATCTGTAAAACTCAGCCATTTTTACTCATTATGATAAGTAATATTGTAGGATTAGTAAAGATAAGTGACATGATACCACCAACATTTTAACAGTATCATTAGCCCCAACATTGAGAATAGACTCAAGGGGAATAATACAGAAAGCAAGGAGACAATCTAGAAGGCTGTGGCAATAATTTTAAGATAGAGATGATGGTTCTTCAGGCCACTATGTTAGCAGAGGAGGTGTTGATAGTCACACACCAAATACATTTTGAACAAAGAATCAATATGATTTGCTGATGGACAAGATGTGAGTTGTGAGACTTAAGAAAAAATTCCAGAATGACTCTTATGTTTTTGCTTGAACAAGTAGGAGGATATATTTTCATTACCTGAGATTATATTTTAAATGTTGCAAATGCAAATATATTCCAGAGCATTATCTTGTGATGATAAACCAGGTTAACTATTTACCTAAAGCCCTTTGATTATTGCCTGGCCCTCATAAGGTGTTTTTTTTTTCTTTCATTTTTGAATGTTAACAATTTTTTACTTCTTCCAGGTGTAAAAATTTACACATATTACATTAAAAACCACTCCCTAATGCCCGCCCCCGGGCCCATGCAGTTGAAGTTTTATGTTGTGCTTATAATCTAGAGCTAGTGTATTTGCATTTACTGGCCTTTGAGAAATTTCAGTAATAAGGAGAATGACACACATATTCAAATGTATATAAAATATATTGTATGCATAGACCAAGGTATCTGTTAGGCTTCCATGTTAGCATAGTCCCTCTTCCCATCTGAGAACACCTCACTGGAACATACTTCTAAGGATGAGAATGATTCTATTAACTACACTACCTGGTATACTTAACACTTGTTAACATAAGAATTTTTATATATTAATCTTCCTCTATTTTGTACTAGAAAATTCTATCATGCCACCTTTTTTTGATGAGACCAGCAGGCATTAAAGCAATAATAGGGAACTGATTAAACATTTTTGATCCTAGTGCTTTAAGTTGGTGCAGAGAAATCATAATGATTTACGTGTAGTAGTATTCTGATTGAAGTACTTTTATGGTTTTCCTAAAGAATGTGGGGAGTGAGTCCAAGGTAGGACATACTCCTTTCTGCAACTTAGGAAATCTATTACTGTGAGGTTAATCTTTTTTTTTATAGGTTAATTCATATAACTGAGCTTTCATAACTGAGAGCTATTTATAGCACATTGTTGTAGTCAGTTGTGGGTTTTTTAAAGAGAATGTTCCAAGTATTCATTGACAAAGAATTATAAACTCTATTTTTTAAGTGTTGTGGTAGAATATAATCAGACGCTCTTTAAATATAGTCTTTTTTTCCCTTTATTATATAACATCAAACATTTGAAACAAGTTTTTTCATGTTTTCTCATGTTGTATTCCAATCTTATTTCCTTTATCACATTTCAAGTAGTTCAACTTTTACAATACATAAAATTTTGTCATATAACTATGAATAGAAGCATTGGTCTTAAAAATATTTCAGATGACACATTACATAAAATATGTTATGCACTGATATAAACAGTGAAAATAGTGTAAATGTAAATATATTACTGTTTTCACTTTCCACAAAGGTTATATTTATTTAATACAATCATAATTGCATTCTAGAATATATTGTAGTGGGGAGCATAGTTAGAATTTAATTGAAGCATAAACAATTCCTAAACTTCTCTCTGAAAAATTAGAGAATTTGTTGACTATTATTGTCAAGATAAACCAGTAGTATAAATTTTCTAATTCACAGAAATGTACGTGAGAGAAAGGAAGTCCAGCATAGTTCATAAGAAAGAAGACCAGAAAATGTAAAGGGCCTTGTTATAATTTGCTAAAGGCCATCAAGTCAATATACCAGAAATGTGTTGGCTTTTAAGCTGAAGATTTATTAACTTATAAGCTTACAGATCCAAGGCTGAGGAAAGTGTCCAAATCAAGGCATCAGGTGAAGTCTCTCCCCTAAGACATGGCTGCTGGCAATCCTGGACTCCCGTCACATGGAAGGGCACAATGCGTTCTCTGCTGCTTTCCGCCTCTCCCCCAAGCTTTGCTGTTTTAAGCCTCTGGCTGTGGCTTCTGTGGCATTTTCTCTCCCAGTTTCCATTTATTTCAGTTTCTTGCTTTCACTGTTTTCTCTGTGAGCTTCTGTAACTGCCTCTCCAAGCATCTGTGGCTTTTCTATCTGTATTTCTTAGTTCTTCCTGTTCATAAAGGACTCCAGTAATATATCAAGACCCACCTTGGGTCTAATCAAAGGCCCATAACTGAAGAAATCTAATCAAAGGGCCCCACCTCCAGTAGATTCACACTCACAGGAATGGATTTCTCTAAGGACATGATCTTTTCTGGAGGACAAACAGTCTCAAAGTACCAATAGTCTTAAAAATATAAGAAAATATGCATGTACATGATGGGTGATTAGTTAAAAACTTACTTTCTTAGAAAAGTAAATACTTATCAAAGATATAGCTTTAGGCAAACAAAACAAAGAGGACTTGCAATAAATATAGATCCTAGAAAACAGAGTTCAGAGCAAAAATAAATGTTAATAGAGTTATTTACATAGATATTATATGTGATACATCAAAAAGTTTATATTAATTAAGGATGAAGAGGAAAATAATGGACATTTTAATTATTTTAATATAATACTTAAAAGCTTGAATTTGTAAGAATTCATTAAAATTTTAATCTTAACACAGTTTGAACTTTATTTTAATATTACAAAAATATTAAGGAAATGAAGAAATATAATTTAAAAAGAAACATTAATGTAAATGAAAATGCTACAAATCACTTGAGGGGAAAATATATCCAATAACCATTGTCTAAGTTTAAATTCAAAAGATCAAATATAGGAAAATTAAGAAAACATAATTTCTTACATATACTTTGAATAGTTGAGAAAATTAAACCTACAATTCTTGTTTTTTTAAATGGAAATATCAGTGACCAAACTGACCAAATTTTAGGGGATATCACAAAATTTGCATTCATTATCAATTCTTAACTTTGCAATATTTCTCTATTAAAAATCTTTAAAAAAATGAAAATAAGAATTTAACTCTAAAATTTATAACTTTATACGGAACATAATCATGTGTAAAGCAGAGAAAGGACATTATATTTTAACCATAACCAAATTAACCAAAGAAATATTAATTGCTGAAGCATATTGATACATCACAAAATGGTGGGTTTTCAAAAGGTTAGCAGGTAGAAACAAAAGAAATAAAACAGCAAGTACATATGTAACCTCATGTATTTAGAAAACTTCAAGTCTTAATTGATTGTAAGATGTGATTCTTTATATTACTCATATACAAAAAGCAAACAAACAAACAAAATCAAAAACAAGAACCCCAAACAACCACATTCATCTCCTAAGCTTAAATGTCAAATATATCACCAAATGTTATAATCATGAGTGGAAAACAAAAATGCATATAAAAATAGAAAATGACAGAAAAATTTGATATATTTTAATATATGCTTAGGTATAAATAAAATTATTCTAGAAAGCCATGAACAAAGCTTTAATAAGTTGGCTTATTTTTATTTTCTTTAATAATTTAAAATACTATACAAATTTTCTTCAATGTTCAAATATACATTTTTCTTTAACTTAATCCCATCATAATGTTTTACTTTACTCTAAGACCAAATATTAAAGTGTTGTTTTTTTTAAATTGTTTATTTGTTAATGAATAAGATAGCCAAATATATTTGGTAAAAGCCAGTTAACATTTTCATGACAAATGTTACGATGCATTCAAATTTTGCAAGAATATAGCATTCTGATATTGGTCAAAATTTATTTATTAACACTGCATTAACTTCTTTCCATTCATCATCTGATTTTATTTTTAAAATATCTCCATGATCTTAGAATTATTTACCTTTACTGTTAAAGAACCTAGATTTAAAATTTCAGTGAATTATTAAGGTATATACAGCAAAAAAGCTGGCATTTATAGAAATTAAAATGTAGAATTTTTAATACAAAGCAACACTCTTTAAGACTGACCTGAATTTATTCTCTACAGAAAAAAAAAATGTAATGACTTCTGAAAGAGATCTCCGTGATAAAATTCTCTGAAATTGGAATATGCATGGGGATTTCTGGGATACAGCTTCAATAATAACACCACATATTTAAATTTTAATGTTCCAGATAATGTGTTGTAAAATAGAGAATGTCTGTACAGAAATTCAAACTACTTAAAGGATGTACTGTACATAGGAAATGAAAAAAAGATGCACTTAACTGTTTAGCATCACTGCAGTTTCAGTTGCCTTGAGCTCTCTTTCTTCTGTGTGACTCTAGAGAGAGCATTACTCACCTCTTTGTTCCTAAGACTATAAATGAGGGGATTCAGCATGGGGATCACCATAGTATAAAACACAGAGGCTATGTGACCCTTTCCCAAAGAGTAGGACCTCTTTGGTTTTAAATAAATAAACACTGTAGTGCTATAAAAGATAGTGACTCCCAGGAAGTGTGAAGCACGAGTAGAGAAGGCTTTGCACTTTCTTGAGGTGGAATTAATTTTCAGGATGGTAGACAGAATGGACCCATATGACACAGAGATGGTGATAAGAGACACCATCACATTTAAAGTAGAGAAAATGAACATCATGATTTCACTCTCATGAGTGTCAGTGCAAGACAGGGCTAAAATTGGCATTAAGTCACAGAAAAAGTGAGAGATTACATTGGATTTGCAGAAATGCAAACTGTTCATGCAAAAAGCTATGACTAATGATTCAGTAAAGCCAATCACATAACACCCAGTGAAAAGGGTACAGCAGAGTCTAGAAGACATAACAACCTGGTAGTGAAGGGGATTGCAGATAGCTGCATAGCGGTCAAAGGCCATTGCAGAGAGAAGGAAAAGTTCACTGACTGCCAAGAAGACAAAGAAATAAATCTGGGTGAAGCAGCCCATGAATGAAATAGACTTTTAGGGAGTCAGTAAGTTCCCTAAGGTTTTAGGTGTGATGACTGTTGAGTAAGCGAGGTCAAGGAAACACAGGTGACTGAGGAAAAAGTACATGGGTGTGTGGAGCAGGAGATCCAGGCAAATTATCAGTATCATCCCTGCATTCCCCAGTGTGGTAACAAGGTATATCAGGAGAAACAGCATGAGGAGGACAGGCTGGATCTCTTCAGAGTCTGTCAACCCCATCAGAACGAAGTCAAACACATGTGTGTTATTCCTACTTTTCATAATATCTTTCAACTGTTGATAAATCAAAGATGATACTTAGCATGAATGATCTTAAATTGTTTTTTATTGGAATGATCTGGCATTTAAAAAGTAATTTAGTGATTCTAGAAATTCATAATAAGAAGCAGTTTGCAAAATATGAATGAAAGAAATGTTCGTTTGACTGGCAAATGTAAATGAGGTATAAATCAATATTTCAATATTATTTAATAGAAACTCATATATTTATTGCATAATTAGAATGACTATGACACTGTTATAAATACTTCCCTTCATTACCAGATTTATCCAGATTAAAATATTATGCCAAAATTATTATTATAGCACACATTTATTAGATGAGATAAAGGTATTAGGAAGTTAAGTAACTAAGTATTGATAGCTCTATATTCTATTAATATTGGTTAACTTCAGAGATCTGCTATTAATACTATATTTCTATATATATTGAATTTCAGCAAAATAAACAAAACTGCATATTATGAAATAAACAGTGGTAGAGAATTTTAATGCATCACTTACTGTGTTTTTGCATCAAATATTATTTAGTAGCAATGACAGTTCAGAAATTAAATCTTAGGTGAAATAATTTTATAGACTACACTTTACCATTTTTATTCAGAAGATGTTTTTTCACCAGATTATTTAATCAAATTTCTTCAAAAATTCTATTTTCAATATAATTAAATATAAGAACATAGCTTGATAACTCTAATTCTATTAATTCTATATTTCCATTTTATAAAAACAGGTTATAAAACATAGGTAAGGCCTACAAGACATGTATATGTTTTGGCATATCCTTCTTATAATAACCCTAAGTTTTTTAGATAAACTAAAACTTTCTATCCTTGGGATTAATACTTACCATGAGACAGAGCTGGTGAAAAACTTTTTTCGGTATTACCTGTCTAGATGTTTTCAACCCAAATTATTCTCACAAATACAATATGTAAACCATTTTAAGGGGCTTGAAATATCAGGATTAGTGTGATATAGTAATTTTTTTCTTTTGAGATAAAGTTTACTTTATGCTCATTATTTCTATTTTAGAGGTACAATAAATCAATCCAAAATTTTGTTCAGGTCTTGATCAGATAGAAAGTTCACCTGGAAATTATGTTTTATAAATATACCAGGAAGCTATTCTGAACACAAGCAGAGATGAGTATCCCTCCTCTTTCACCCTGATAATGCCACAGCACCTCTTATATTAAGGATTGCTGATAATGTGATATGTGGTCCTCTCTGGGACCAATTTCCATGGAAACTTTCTTGGTATGATGCCAATGATTAATTTGAAACGTAATCATTGAGCCTTAGAAGCCACATAATGTTGAGCAGCATTATTGGTATTCTTTTGTGATGCTTTGTTTTATGACTGGGCAAAAATGTAGCTATTTCTGGAGAAATTATTATTTAACCTGTGTATCAATGGATAGATTGTTAAACATCAAGAATGGAAAAGAACATTATCACAATGAAACAATTTTATATCTAAAATTAAGTTATCATAGAATTAAACATTTTTTATTGAACAAAAATCATTTTACAGCCAAATTTAAAGAAGAGAATGAAAATCATTCATAAGTGTTGTTATTCTTTACATGTTTTTTCTTACAAGTATTTTTTGTATATATAAAGCTTATTTTTATGTGCACTTAAAATTTATATAATATTATCACAGTGAATATTCCATAATGTCTTGATTTTTTATTAATAAATATTTCTAATATACCCAAACCTTTGTTATACTAGGCTTTTCTAAAACCTACAATTTCATGGATTTGCATTGAATAGTGCAGCATAACCAAGTACTTTCTAGGAGTGAGCACCAGGTGATGAATTAACATTTTTGATGCATTATAAGGAAAACATGACAGAGTTTCTCCAGACAGGCTTGGAACTGTCAACTATTCATCAATAGAGCAGATGCAATGCTGTAATCAGCCATAGCAATGTTTTTTAAAATTTGTTTGTGTCTTTAGTATGTTGGCCTTTATTATATTTAAAAAAAAAACATGCAAAAAGAAACAAAATATAAGTACTGAGATGAATAAGGTTTTTCCTATTAGGTGAATGGTCAAAAGCTTACTTCTTCTATATACAACCAGGGGAAATGCTTTCTTGTGAATATTTCATTAACTAATGATTATGAAGTCAATTTCATGTAGATTTGTAAGCAACTCCTGTAAGAAAATTGTTTACACTGCACAGTGTTGGAAAATATTTGATACACTAGAGGAAGGAATAAAAGAAATAATATATATATGATTAAATTTGAATGT
Source organism: Cabassous unicinctus (assembly GCA_029593785.1). Taxonomy (NCBI): domain Eukaryota; kingdom Metazoa; phylum Chordata; class Mammalia; order Cingulata; family Chlamyphoridae; genus Cabassous; species Cabassous unicinctus. The sequence continues at coordinate 23,375 of JAQZBX010019095.1, forward strand.
ACAATTTTTCATCAAAAATTCAGTAATATCAGGAAAGCTTATTTGGAGATTAAAAGGCCAGGATTCATTAATTTGACACTAGGTGACCTTTTATTTTTTTAAGATTTATTTTATTTATTTATTTCTTCCCACCCCTGCATTGTTTTGCACTTGCTGTATCTGTCTGTCTTCCTTGTTTTTCTAGGAAACACCGGGAACCAAACCTGGCACTTCTTATGTGAGAGGGAGGCACCTAATCGCTTGAGTCGCCACCACTCCACAACTTGGTTTTTAAGGCTTTCTATGTCAATGCCACCTCAATAGTCTGCAAAGTCAACATAAGGGAGTTTTTTTTCACAGAATTGAAATCAATTTTTATAGTCATTAAGTTTACTCTAAAATAATATTCATAGTCAAAGAAATAATAATATATATAACTTATTATGGCTAATGATTTTTTTGATGAATTTTCATTGTTGGGTCTCTAATATATCATCTCTAATAGTAACATTTTATTGGCAGATCATGTAAAAGAAACAGAAAGGAAACATAATCTATTAGTCTTATATTTCAAGAAAATTATAACTTTATCCTTGACAATTATTCAATGCCTTTAAGTTTTTAAAAAATTCTATTCCTGTTTTTAATTCTTTCTAATTTTAGTATGGAGTTTTATAATTTTTTGGAAATTTTCTCCCTTTTTATTTTATTCTCTATTCACATCTCTGGAATTCAAAGGCTTATATTTTCTTATAGTACTAATTTGCAGAGTATTATTTATATGCTCATATTTATAGATATACATTTTCACATCCTTTTAATATTCATCCATTTCTTTTAGACATCATATACTTGGGCCTTATTTTCTAATAGAATCAGTTAAAGGGCATTTAATTGCAGGATTTTATCACATTTAAAATCATTATTTATGTGTTATTTTCACTTTATGTCATATACTTTTGTGATTCTAATTCTTATATCTTATTTCTTTTGGTTAACATAATATTTAATATTTAATTTCATTCCTTTTTTTTCGATTTTTTAACTACATTTCTTTGCATTATATTGTTAGTGTTTTCTCTGGGGATAAAATTTGCATCCTTACATTATTTTATTGCTCTTAGTATTGTTATGATTGCTTCTAGGCAAAGGTGGAAGCATAAGTCACTTCAGGGCTTGTTTACCCACAAAATCTTTGAGAAACTCCAATAAAAAGCAAACTGTCTTCCTCCAATTTCCTGAAAACAGTTAAATAATTGCAGTAACAGGGTCAGTCTTGAATCGAGAAAATGCCAAATAAAACCAGCACAGCAGAACAATCTGGATTGCAGCCTAATCCCTCACTGGCACGGTGTGTACTGCCCTGAACTTTCATTGTGTGTCCCTGACTCTGTTTTGGAGGAAGTAGAATAACCCCCACAAGTATACTGAAGTGCTTGTAGGTTGGTTCCCATCTTGGTTTTGTTTTCCCAGAACTTGCCCTGAGAGCAGAAAGAGGTTGCAGACAGTAAAAGAAATTTAAGTAACTATAAATTCAAAGTGGCCTGTGCAAGGGATTCCTGGCTATAAGACATATAATGGTACACTAAAATGGGAGGGGTGGGGTATTGCATAGGGATAGGGAAGGCATTCCAACCCCAGTAAACAGAGATTTCTAAGGTCCTAAAACAAGCCCAAGAGAAGACACAAATCAGGAGAGCATCCCACACGTTCACACTTTTACCTCAGGTGGACCTTCTTGATAGAAGAACTAAACACTTAAGGACCTTTACTTCTTTGGTTAAATTTATTCCTAGGTAATTGAGTCTTTTTGTTGCTATTGTAAATGCATTTTCCCCCTGATTTCCTCCTTAGATTCTTCAACACTTGTGTAAAAAAACATTACTGAGTTTTGCATGTTGACCTTTTATCCTGCCACTTTGCTGAACTCATTTATTATCTCAAGTAGCTTTATTGTAGACAATTCAGAATTTTCTAAGTATAAGATCATTTCATCTATAAATAATGAGAGTTTTACTTCTTCATTTAGTATTTTTATGCCTTTCCCCCCCTAATTGCTCTAGCTAGAACTTCTAGTACAATTTTGAATAACAATGGTGGCATTGGTCATCTTTCTCTTGTTCCCAATCTTAAAGGGAAAGCTTTCAACCTTTCATCCACACCCCAATGGCTGTGGATTTTTCATACATATATTATATCATATTGAAGAATTTTCCTTCTGTTCCTATCTTTTGAAGTGTTTTTATCAATGAAGGATGCTGGATTTTGTTGAATGCCTTTTCTGCATCAATTGAGATGATTATGTTTGTTTTTTCATTTCCTTCAATTTGTTAATGTGGTGTATTCAATTGATTGATTTTCTTATGTTGAACCAGCCTTGCATATCAAGAATGAATATTAATTGATTGTGATGTATAAGTCTTTTGATATGCTGTTGGATTTGACTAGGAAGTATTTTGTTGAGAATTTTTGCATCTGTGTTCATTAGAGTGATTGGTCTGTAATTTTCTTTTCTTGTATTGTCTTTGTCTTGCTTTGGCAATAGGGTGATATTGGCCTCGTGAAATGTGTTAGGTAATTATCCCTCTTCTTCTATTTTTTGGAAGAGTTTTAAAAAGTTTGGTATTAATTCTTTTTGAAATGCTTGGTAGAATTTACCTGTGAAGCCATCCCTTCCTGTACTTTCTTTTTTGGGAGATTTTTGATGACTGATCCAATCTCTTTAAATGTGATTGGCTTGTTAAGTTCTTGTATTTCTTGTAGTGTCAGTGTAGGTTGTTTGTGCATTTTTAAGAATTTGTCCATTTCATCTAGGTTGTCTAAATTTTTGGCATACACTTTCTCATAATATCCTCTTATGATCCTTTTTTTATTTCTGTGAGGTCAGTTGTACCTTCCACCCACTCATTTCTGACTGTATTAATTTGCTTCTCCCTTTTTTCTTTTTTAATTTAGCTATGGGTTTGTCAATTTCATTGATCTTCTCAAAGAACTAGCTTTCAGTTTTATTGATTTTCTCTATTGTTTGTTTATTTGTTTTTTTGTTCTCAATTTCATTTATTTTTGTTCTAATCTTTATTATGTCTTTCTATCTGCTTGCTTTTGGATTGGCTTGCTGTTCTTTTACTAGTTTCTCTAGTTGTTCAGTTAAATGTTTGAGCTTAGCTCTTTCTCCTTTTTTATAATAGGAATTTAAGGCTATAATATCCCTCTCAAGATTGCCTTTGCTGTATCCCATAAGGGTTGGTAAGTTGTGTTCTTATTTTCATTTGTCTCAATATATATAGTGATTTTACTTATATTTTTTTTCTGTGGCACACTGATTATTTAGGAGTGTGTTGTTTAACCTCCACACATTTGCAAATTTACCTCTTTCCTGTATATGATTGACTTCCAGTTTCATTCCATTATTATCTGAGATGGTGCTTTGTGTAATTTCAATCTTTTTATATTTATTGAGAACTGCAATGTGCCCTAACATGTAGTATACCCTGGAGAAAGATCTATGGGCACTTGAGAAGAATGTATAACCTGCTGAGTTTGGATGCAACATTTTGAATATATCTTTTAGGTCTAACTCATTTATCTTATTGTTCAAGTTCTCTGTCTTTGTTGATCTTCTCTCTAGTTGTTCTGTCTAATGATGTAAGTGGTGTGTTAAAGTCTCCAATGATTAATGTAGAGTTGTCTATTTCTCCCTTCAGTTTTGCCAGAGTTTGTCTCTTGTACTTTGGAGCACCATGGTTATGTGCATAAACATTTATGACTGTTACTTTTTCCTTGTGGATTGTCTCTTTTTCTAATATATAATGGCCTCTGAATCTCTTATAAATTTTTTGCATTTAAAGTCTTTTTTCCCAATATTATTATAGCTACCCCTGCTCTTTTTTGGTTACTATTTGCTTGAAGTACCTTTCTCCAATCTTTCACTTTCAGTCAGTTTGTATCCCTAGATCTAAGCTTAGTCTCTTGTAAGCAGAATATGAATGGCTCATGTTTTGGTATCCTTTCTGTCAGCCTATATCTTTTGATTGGGGAGTTTAATTCATTCATATTCAATAATATTAGGTAAATGCATTATTTACTGCCACCATTTTATTGTTTGATTTTCATATGTCACCATATTTCATCTGTCTTTTTCTCTTTTGGTTATCCATTCTGGTATTCTTTCTTCTATACTCTTCTCCAAGCCTCTCTCTCCTGTCTTTTTCTTTCAGGCTCTAAGGCTTCCTTTAATATTTCCTGCAAAGGTCAGTTCTTTTTATGGACATTCTTAGTTTCTATTTGGTTGTGAATATTTTATACTCACCTTCATATTTGAAGGACCGTTTTGCTGGATAAAGTGTTCTTGGCTGGCATTTTTTTCTCTTACAGTATCCTAATAGTGTCATACTACTGTCTTCTCACCTCCACGGTTTCTGATGAGTCATCTGTGCCTATGTCTTACTGGGTCTACCTTGTATGTGATAGTTGGCTTCTCCCTTGCTGCTCTCAGAATTTTCTCTTTATCTTTGTTGTTTGACATTCTGAGTAAAATATGCCTTAAAGTAGGTATATTCAGATATATTCTGATTGGGTTACACTATGCTTCTTGGACATGTAAGTTCATATCTTCCCTGAGAGTTGGGAAATTTTCACCTATTATTTCCTCAATACTCTTTCTGCTCTTTTTCCCTTCTCATCTCCTTCTGTAAATCCCATGACACATATGCTATTGCATTTCATGTTGTCATTTAGCTCCATGAGCCCTTGCTCAATTTTTTGCCATTCTTTTCTGTGTTCTTTTCTTTCTTCAATTTAAACTGTTCTGCTTTTAGTATCACTTATTCTTTCTTTTATTATTTCAAGTCTGCTATTGTATGCTTCTAATGTGTTTTCTATGTCACCTATTGTTTCTTTCATTCCCATGAGCTCTGTTACTTTTCTATTCAGGATTTCAAATTCTTCTTTTTGCTTGCTCAATGTCTTCTTGACATTGTTTATGTCTTTAGACATATTGTCTTTCAACTCATTAATTTGATTTCAGAAATTTGTGTAAATCATCTTGATTAGTTTTCTCAAATCCTGCATTTCTTCTGGGGCTTTGATATATTCCTTTTCTTGGGTCATGTCTTCCATTTCCTTAGTATGGCTCAAAAATTTTTGCTGATGTCTAAGTATCTGATTAGGATGGTACTGTACTCAGATGCTCAATTTCTTTTTCTTTTGTAGTGACTTTGTGGTTGGAAGCTGTGTGTTACTGCTGCTCTGTGATTCTTGGTTCAACATGGATTATTAGGATTGTCCCTGTTAGTTGCTCAAAACTGGGCTCTGGACCCAGTAATGGGCTGCAAACCCACTTGTTAGATCCTTTGGAAGGGAGGCCATAAAGCAGGGGTTTTTAACCTGTTTTGTTCCATGGATCTTTCTGCTAGTTAGGTGGAAAAAACAGACCACTTACTAAATACACTATATTTTGTAATATTTAGTAAATATATCACTCCTGCACCAACACAACCAAAGAAGAATGTTTATTTGAATTTCAATTCAGTCTCATGGAACCCTCATTAAAAATCCCTGCTACAAAGGTGGAAAAATGCCTCTCATACTTATATACTTGCAATTTTCTCACATGCACTTCATTGGTCTGCCAGCAGTTGGTTCTCTTTGGCAGCCCACACAGTTCAATTTGTAATTGGAGTGTGTTTGCTGCAACAGGGAAATGATCAGTGTGATAGAGTTTCTTGCCTGGAGGCTAAGAGACTTGTAACTCAAGCTTTCTCAGAGAGAGTTCTTCAGCCTTCTCTGGCAGCCCTCCATGTTTCCCTTGATAGGTAATAATCCCACTCTCCTCTGTGTCCTCAACAATTAGTCCTGGTTAGTAGAGAGGGAGATTAGGAGGGTTGTATCACTTTAGTCCTTGATATTTTAGCCCCTTGTTGGCTCCCAAGGCAAACAATGGCACAGCCCCACCCAGCATGGAAGGGATTGTGGGAAACAGTAGACAAAACTTGGTTGTCAAAAGCACAGTCATCTTTAGGCTGTGTCCCTTTCTTTCCCCTTTCCTCCGGAGGTGCATTCTCAACAACCAGTCACAGATAGAAGAGAGTGAAATTGAGAGGTTGGGATCTCTCCAGTCCAGTGCTGGCTCCCAGGACAAACAATGTGTGGTCTCACCTGACATGGAAGGGCTGGTGAACACAGTGGACAAAATTTGTGGGTCAAAAGCTGAATCACCCTTAGGCCATATCTCTCACTCTACCCTTTCCTTGGTCACTGGATCTCTGGAGTTGCCTTTGTCTTTAGCCAGCTCAGAGGCCTGAGAATTCTAAAATGTCTTCAGTATGGGGAGGGTGCTGGCAGTAGCAACCACTGGTTTAAACTACAATTTTTGCTGTCACATTTCCCATCTTTTGTCCCTCTCTCATCTAGGCTGTGTCCAGTCTTTGCAGGGTGTCCTAAACCCTAGAAGATATTTTCCCAGGCTCTTTCAGACTATCTTCTATTTTTCTGAAGAGACAAGAGAGTCCCATGCCTTTCTACTCCACCATCTTCCCAAAAGTCCATACTTTTTTAAATACGCATTGAATAGCAGAGAATATTAACACTCCAATTCCAGGTTATGCAGAGAAATTTTTAAATCAATTTTATTGATACATATTAATAAAACATACAATTCATGCTGATCCCCAGCATACTTTTTATTCAGGAAATTTTTTTTATAGTCAAAGTCAGGGTGCAGGTGGTGGGGAGCAGGCAGCTATAGGGGTTGTAAATCACATCATAAGAATTCCAGGCAGATAATGGGGAAGCAAGATTACAGAAACATTTAGTGATATACATAGGTGATAAGGTGGGAGATAAGGAGATAAGATAAGCAGGAAAGTTCCTGTTTATGGCAGGAACTGATATGGTGAATTCTGTGTGGGCAGAGAAACAGGCCTCCAAGCTATTTCTTAGATGTAAAGATTAGAGGGTTCCCACAATTTTTGAGTTGTATGAGCTCCTTATATATCATGGATATTAAAGCCTTATGATATATGTGATTTCAAAATATTTTCTCCCATTGAGTCAGCTGCTTTTTCACCCCTTTGACAAAGTCCTTTGAGGTGCAAAAGAGTTGAATTTTGAGGAGGTCTCATTTATCGATTTTTTCTTTTGCTTTTTGTGATTTGTGAGTAAAGTTTAAGAAACTACTGCCTACCACAAGATCTTGAATATGTTTTCCTACATTTTCTTCTAGTTTCATGGTTGTTGCTTTTATATTTAAGTCTTTCATCCATTTTTAGTTAATTTTTGTATAAGGTGGGAGGTAACCATCCTCTTTCTTTCTTTCGTATATGGCTATCCAGCTCCCATCACCAATTTTTGACTAGACTGTTTGGGCTTAGCTGGGTGGGCTTAACAGCCTTGTCAAAAACCACTTGACTCTAGATGTGAGGGTCAATTTCTGCGTTTTCAATTCAGTTATAATAGTCAATCTGTCTGTCCTTATGCCAATACCATGTTGTTTTAACCACTGTAGGTAAGTAATATGCTAAAAAGTGAGGAAGTGAGAGTCTTCCAACTTCATTCTTCTTTTTTAAGCCTTTTTTTTTTCCTATTCACAGTCCCTAATCCTTCCCAATACTTTTGATTATTGGCTTTTCAATTTCTGCAATAAAGTCTGTTGTAATTTTAAGTCAGTGTAGGTGGTGGTATTAATCAGCCAAAGGGATCCTGATGCAAAATACCAGAAATCTGTTGGCTTCTATAATGGGTATATATTCGGGTAGAAGCTTACAGTTACCAGGCCATAGAGTTTAAGCTACTTCCCTTACCAAAGTCTGTTGCCATGTGTTACAGCAAGATGGCAAGAGTTCAGCCTCCCTTTTCCTCTTAAGGCACTTCCAATATCATCTCTAGGCTGGAATAAGTCTCATTTCTTTCCCAGGGCTTGTTTCTCTCCAGACTCAGCTGCTCAGGGCTGTGATCTCTGTAGCTGCCATCTATCAGATGAATGGCTCATCTCTCTTACCTGGGCTTCTGCTATGTCTAATGGAGCTTTCTCTGCTTCTTCAACAATCTGTTTTTCTATGTTCTTCTTCTTCATGTTTACTTCCTGGGGCTCCAGCTCAAAACTCCAACTTTCTCTTCTGCTATGTCATTTTCTTTCTGAGTCCCTGCCCACCAAGGTGGTGGTGACTCAATGTCTTACTTATGTGGTCCAATCAAAGCCTTAATCATAATTTAGTCAAGTAAGAGGGAAACCTCTGAATCCAAGAAAATCTACTATACCCAGAGGAACAGTCCAATTAAAAAACATAATACAATATTTATTTTTTGGAATTTATAAATAAATCAAACTGCTACACTCCACCCTCTGAATTCCAAAACGGTATTATAATAATAATAATAATAAAAACTTAAATCAGTGCAATGCTAAGTACAAAATTATATCACAATCAGTATGAAAAATTCAGTTTGTTTGGGACAAAATCCATTCTGGCTGTAGGCCTCTGAAACTTACAAAAGAATTGAGTTTCTTCCAAAACACTGAAGGACAAAGGATAAATATTTTTATTACAATAAGGAGAATTTGGAAGGGAAACATGATTTATTGATCCAGAACATTTCCATAAACTTGCAGGGCATACTTCGTTGGTTGTCTAAGTCTGAGAGTCATTCTTAAGATGATGTTGTCTTCTCCCTGGGGCCACTTCAGAACCCACCCTTTCCATAGGCTTGCCTAATGGCCATTTTCTTGGTTTCACCCTCTTCAAGCATCTGGGTATTGACAAAGCTCTAGACCTCACCCTCCAAGAGCATTTGGGAGATGGCCACAATTTGCCCAATCTTTGGGTTAGGATCTTATCCCCCCTAGTTCAGTGAAGTGAAGACAACATCCTCCCTAACTATTGGCATACAAGGCAAACCCTCTCAGAGCAACAAGTTCGTGATGTGGCATTCCAAAATCCATGGGGGACAGGCCCACCTCTCAGACCTATGGGGTATCAGCCTCAACCATCCTAATCCCCAGGGAATGTGCTGTACCCTGTCTGTACCCTGGGATTGAAAAACTCTCCCTGAATATTGGGTGGGAACATCCACTCTCTTCAACGGCTGGGGCAAACTCCCTCTCTGTACATGTGGGTGGGGTTTCTCTCTTGGCCCAAAGAGATGTATTAAGTCCAGATCCCAGTTTTCATGGTTTCCTCTTGAAATTATTTCTCCTTCAATCTCTACCTTTCATGTCCCTTTTAGTCCAAGCTGACAGTGGTTTTGTTCATACAGCTCTCTCAAAAAACTTGCTGGTTTAGCATGCAGGTAGCAGGGGTCCATGCCATCAGACACTAAGATTTTCCACACTCCTTTTCTAGGTAACTGCATTTTCAATCCTGATTTACAAGTTCCAAGTTTAGTTAATTCCTCAAGTGGGACACTATCATCTGGAAGGCTTGATTTCCAGAGGCTTGGAATTTCCAGAATCAGTTTCTGGTTACTTTGTGCCCAACAGATCAGTCCTCAGCTTATTTTTCTCATCTAAAATTTTGTTATAAGCTGCAAATAGAAGCCAAGCTGCATTCTCAGAGTTTAATTTGGAAAGTTCTGAGCTAAATTCCCAGGTTCACCATTTTCAAATTCTGCCTTCTATAAAACATCAGAGTCAATCTTACATTTATCTGCAACTTTGAAATGTGGGTTGCGTTTCCTTCAGCTTCCAATAATAGTTTCATTATTTACTTCAAAGTCATAATAAAAAGTCTCTTCAAAACACTCTAGGCCTTTTCTATCAAACATCTCACAATTCCTCCAAAAAGTGCTCCTTAACAATTTATAAAACCATTCCAGCATTTGCAAAAACACTTCCCCTCTCTCTGGTACTAAATTTTATATTAGTCAGCCAAAGGGATTATGATGCAAAATACCAGAAATCTATTAGCTTCTATAATAGGTGTTTATTTGGGGTAGAAACTTACAGTTACCAGGCCTTAAAGTGTAAGTTACTTCCCTCACCAATGTCTTTTGCTTAGTATTGGAGCAAGATGGCTGTCAACCTCTGTAAGGGTTCAGCCTCCCTCTTCCCCTTAAGGCTTTATGGTCCCAGCTTCTTCCAATATCAGCTGTAGACTGGGACAAGTCTTGTCTCTCTCCTGGGGATCATTTCTTTCTGTGCTCAGCTGTTCTGCTCTCTCCTCAAGGCCAGCTGTAAACCTTCAGGCAAAGAGCTCATCTCTCTTCTTGGGGCCTCTAACATGTCTGATAGAACCTTCTCTGTTTCCTCATGTATCTGCTTCTCTGTGTTTTTCTCCAGTATGTTTACTTCCTGGGACTCCAGCTAAAAACTCCAACTTTCTCTTCCATGCCATATTCTCTGTGAGTCCCTGCCCACCAAGGAGGTGGGAATTAAATGTCTTACTTATGTGGCCCAATCAAAGCCTTAATCAAAATTTAATCAAGGAAGAGGGAAACCTCCTATTTCAATACAATCTAATATACCCAGAGGAACAGACCAATTGACAAACATAATCCAATAACTGTTTTTGGAATTCATAAATAATGCCAAAGTGCTACAGTGGCTCATATATTTCCAAGTATTTTTCCATTTCATCTATATTTTCTAGTTTTTTGGCAAGCAATTGCTCATAGTATCCTCTTATAATCTCTCATTTCTATGGGCTCTGTTGGAATGTACCTCCTCTCATTTCTGATTTTATTTATTTTTGCTTTCTCTTTTTTTTTTTTT
>JAQZBX010019096.1:0-34063 GCA_029593785.1 Cabassous unicinctus
TCAAGGTCACCACAGTGAAGTGGTGAATGCAGGTGGAGATGGTTTTGGACCTGCCTTCTACATATGGAATCCTTAAGACAGCTAAGAAAATGTGAACATAAAAGGATCATGAATGTAAAACAAAGACAGATAAAAGCTAGCAATGATAAATGCATACTCTAGAATTTGCTCCCCAGAACAAGTAAGTGTAAGTGGTGATGGAACAACACAGAAGAACTTATGCACTATATTTAACCCACAGAAACTGAAAGAGAATGTACTTACTATATGAATGGAGCCACATAGACAATCCAATGAGCCATGATGCTCTTGCTATCTGCACACAAGTGCCTCTATTCTTAATGGCCTCATAGTGCAAAGGATGGCAGATGGCAGAATAGTGGTCCTAGGGCATGACTATAAGGAGGGCAAACTCTGCACCAGTGAAAAAAATAAAATTAAAATGTTGTGAGGCACATACTTGGAAGGACATGAAATGGATGTTGGTTAGGGAGATATGAAGGATTTAGGAACAGTGACATAAATACAGAAGATAATAATCAAGGAACAATTCTTAAGAAAGAAATACGTAAGAGCTTGGATATTCTGGTCAATGATGGTGAGGGTGACAACGAGGAGCGTCCTCATAAGAGTTGCCAGATAAATGAAGAAGATTGTGGTGTACAGTCTAATAGCATCCAGTAATCAGGGAATCACTTAAGCAAGAATTCCATTATCATAGTCATGTCAGTTAATTCTCAGGCTTTCTTATTCATAACTCTAGAAATATAAATTAAACTGATAACTAGTGCATTTAGATATGCTCTCAGTAGTCCTTGTCTTAAAGTGATATGCACCTTTGCTTAATCCTCAAAATTCTTTGATTTTGTTTCAGTGAACTCATCAGAATATTCCTAAGGAAACACCATCACACTATTAATCTCTAGCCAACTTTTAAGGAAATGATTGAATTTATTAATTTAGTTGGATATAATAGCAATAACAAATTTTTTAACAAATCTATTTGATACATAGTAATAAAGCATAAATCCATCAAAATGTACAATCAATGGTATTTGGTATAATCACATAGTTATGCATTCATCACTTCAATAATTTTTAGAGCATTTTCATTATTACATTAATAATAATAAATTACAAAAACTCATCACCTCTCAATCTGTGCTTCCCCTGCCAAACATAGTTGCTATTCTGTTTCTGTCTCTCTAGTTTATTTGTATTTCTATTTTGTAAAAACAGTCTTATATATGGAATATCACCCATATTTGTATTTTAAATGAGGTTTCACTTTGTTATACAGTTCCATGCTATATTTATTAGCCTTCCTTCTGGTAATACACATGGCCTTAGACATATCTTTTCAACCACTCTCATACCCATATAAGACCTCTGTTATTTACAAGCACTATGATATGCTTTCACCATTTCTATTCATTTCCAAAGATTTACAAAAAAGGCTGTTGGTAAAGCATTAATAAAATTTTTATGGCAAAATATTGAGGTGTGCTAGGTTTCCACTTCTGCCAGAAGTACATGCCCCTCTTCTTTTCAGGCAGTTCCCTATTTCCTTTATGCAGTGACATTTTGTCCCAAAAATTCTAAATGTATGATCTTATTTCCAACAAGAGGTGCGATGGGGCCTGAGAAAGCAAGAAACAGGATCAAGAAGAGGATTGCAGCATGTGGTGGGAGTACAGATGATGATGAGGATGGAGTACACATAGGGTCTTAGGGTCTTTGTTTGTGTGTCTTTTTCCTCCCCTCCCCTCCACTGCCCAGATAATTTGGGGAGAATATTTTTTTAGTATAAAACATCTTCAAGAACAAAAGACCAAAACAATACACATTTGAGAGATGCAGACTTGATACCCTTTATTGGAGCCACTGGGAAAATTAGAAGTATGTTAAAAACCCTGGCCATAGGAATACTGAGCATCATCCATCATTTCCATACTTTGCTTGCATAATTAAAACTATCCTGCACTGAGTTCCCTAGGAGACTGGATTTTCCTGTTCAAGAAACAGACCTCATAGATTCTGTATATCTCTATCAATATATAACATATAGATAAATAAAAAAGAAATATCTGGGCCAGAAAATGATAATCTCTAAAACATTCACAACTAACTTACATGTACTAGAGAAGAAAAATGATCCAATTGAAAAATTCTACAAATCCTTTCTGAAAGAACTGAGATGGAAGGAAATGAATCACAAAGCTAGGAAAATTCAGAAGTTGGTGATAAATCATGACTTGCAAAGCCATAAACAGGTGTCTTGAAGGAGAGTGGTCATTAAGAGATTATGAATATGCAGAAGGGAAAAATAAAGCACGATAAATACCAAAGTCAGGTGATTTTACGGTACTGAAATTATCCAGGTGAGGCAAATGAGGAAAGATTTTTCAAAACAGAAGTTTTTGTTTTTTCAATCAGGATGGTTGCAAAGAAGGATGTCAGTGATTTTCAGCATGATGGTGATTTGATGCAGTTTTGATTGGTTTGAAGACGAAGGGGCTCACATGGCAAGGAATGGAGATGACTTGCAGAAGTTGAAGCTATCAAGTAAATGGGAAATCAATGCTGTAACTATATGGAACTGACAGCAGCCAGGGACTAAAATGAGCTTGGGAGTGGGCTATTCCCCAATACCCCAGAGACATCATAGACAACAAGCCAGGTTGACACCTTGAATTTTGCCTTATGAGATCCTAAGCAGAAAGCACTTCTGTCTTGCCAAAATTCTGAATTGTGAACAAATTCTTTAAAGCTTCAGGATGTATGGTAATTTATGATAATTTATGATAAATTGTGACAGTGATAGAAAACTAATATAGATTTTGGTATCTGGAAGTGGTAAAAGAAAAAAAAAGAAAAAACACAAAAGTAGCTTGAGAATTGGGCAGTGAGCAGATGCTGGAAGAATGTTGGGGAACATGACAGGAAAAGCCTAGATTTCCTGAACAGACTGCTACTTGAACTATATACATTAAGCTTATTGCTAGAGTGGGCTCAGAGGGAAGTGAGAAGCATTATAGAAAAGTCCTAAATCACTTTAGAGAAAGCATCAATCACTCTGTAAACACTGATTGTGGAAATCTGGATTTAAGAATGTTGCTGGTGAAGGTACTTAAGGAAATAAGGAACATGCTATTGGAATCTCAAAGTAGAAGTATTCTTCATACATAATGGCAGAAGCTTAGCAAAATTGTGTTTTGCTGTTTTGTAGAAAGCAGAACTCACACAGGATTTACTTGGAAATTTAGCTAAGAAGATTTCCAAGCAAACTTTTGAAGGTATGGTCACGTTTCTATTTTCTGCATATAGTAAAACATCAGATAAGAGAGATAAACTGAGGAAAAAGAGACGCAGAACTTAATGATAAAGGAACTCTGCATTCTATGCAATTGGAAAAACATAAGTTGCAGAAATAGCTGTCAAAATTGTGGCATAGAGAAAAGGCTTATGGTATGGGTGTACTATATTTAAAAAAACCACAAGATCAAAATGTCAGACAATTTAATTCCAGAAGAGTAAGGGTATTTCTAATAGATATTCTCAAAGTAGATGAACTCTAGGAAGTTTAAGGGCTAGCTCAGTAGAAGCCAAACTAGGCAATTTGGCATATTACATTGATCTGTTCAATAAGACATTTTTAGTTTCATGGAATTATTGTTATTTTCTTTCTTTTTTCAATTCCATTTACCTCGGCTTTACATTTTCTTTAATCATTTCTTCTTGATTTTGCCTTGTATATTTCTTCTTTCTCTAGTTTCCTACAGTGTAATATTTTGTTTTTGATTTTATACCTTTATTATTTTCTAAATATGCATTTAATGACATATATTGTTCTCTAAGCACAACTTTCACTACATCTATACATTTTAATAACTTGTATTTTCATTTTTATTTACTTACCAGTATTTTCAAATTTCTCTTGAAATTTCTTTTTTTTTTTTTTTTAGTTAGGCCAGTAAAAATAATTTATTTGGGAAATGGGAGAAAGAACAGAGCTTGCTGAGAAATGGGAGAGAAAGATGGAAATACACACTAAGCTTTGGTGCAGGCTCCTCTAGGCAGAGAGAGCCAAAATTTCTTGTTTTACTCATTAATCATTTAGAAGTGATTGCATAATTTTCAAATACTTGAATATTTTATAGCTATCTTTCTGTAATTTATTTCTATTTTAATGCCATTTTGGTTTGAGAATATACCTTATACATTTTCGATAATTTTTTTTGGTTAAATTGTGTTTTATAGCCCAGAATGTGGTCTCTTTTGGTAAATATTCCATGTGAGGTTGAGGAGAATGTATGCTATAATGTTATTGGATTGAATATTCTATAAAGGTCAACTAGAACAACTTGATAGACAGTGGTTACTTATGTCCTTACTGATTTAATCTCTTCTTCATATATTAATTATTCATATCATCAAAATTTAAGTGATTTTAACTCTTGTCCTATTGATTTTATCAGCTTTGGCTTCATACATTTTGACATTCTGCTTTTAGGTACAGAGAATTATCTCCTTTTTCATTGTACATTGCAGCTCTTTATCCTGACAATTTTTTTCTTTTAGTCTAAATTTGCTGTCTGAAATTAATATAACTAGTCCAGACATATTATGGTTAGTGATGGCATGATATACCTTTCTTTATTCCATAACTTTTAACCTATCTGCACATTTATATTTAAAATGAATTTCTTGTAAACAATATATAGTGATGTATTAAATTTTTACCCACCCTGACAATCCTTGACTTTTAATCTTTGTCTTTTATAATTAGAAAATTCACATTTAAAGTGATGATTGATATAGTTGGATTAATTTCTGATTTCCACTTGTTGCATTTGCATTCTTTTTAACTTTATGTAGTCCACACATTTCCCAAATTAAGTAATTTGTACACTCATGGCAAGCAAAACCACACATCCAAAATAATTAAATTATCTAAGAAGTGTTTTTTATTCAGTGTTAGTAAAGACAAAATTGTGGAAAATAGGCCTACCCTGAATATGTATTTAAAATTGCCCATCCTCTCATAGAAATCTTCATCCCATACTCCTGATCCATTCATGAATAGCACTCACATCCATCTGACATATAACACACAAATTTTAGCCTATCACCCTAGTTTAAAATCAATTTCTTGGATTCCATTTTTTTTTACTATACAGAATAAAATCATTAAAACCTCTTGTTCATCACCTAGCCTGGATGATCTGTATCTTGTATGGCAATCTTGCCAAATTTACAATCCCTTCATAGGCATATAATTAGGGGCATTCTAATTCTATAGACTACATGTATTAGGTAATATGAGAGTGAGAAGTGGGAAGTGTTCATGATGCCAAGAAGATGAAGCCAAACCTACTAAACACAAATATTCTGAATGTGTGTGTGTGTAACAAGCTTAGTTAGTAACAAACCAACTAGCAGATTACAGACCAAGAAGAACTTTTATCCTTGCATCTGTAAAGGTCATATACCTTCTGTAGGTATACACATAAAAAGCCACTGGTTTATGCAGCTTTAATCTCTTAAAATACACATTGAATATTCCCTGGTCTACTGAAAGGAGTTTTGTCACAGGCTGGAAAATAGTCTCAAAATTTTCATGCATCATATTCTTGGGTTTTGATTTATTTTGATTTTTCTGCTTTAAGATAAATTGGTTTGTACTCAT
This sequence comes from Cabassous unicinctus, assembly GCA_029593785.1. Taxonomy (NCBI): domain Eukaryota; kingdom Metazoa; phylum Chordata; class Mammalia; order Cingulata; family Chlamyphoridae; genus Cabassous; species Cabassous unicinctus. The sequence continues at coordinate 5,690 of JAQZBX010019096.1, forward strand.
GCCTTTATTTTTCCTTTGGCTTTTGAAACATTAGGCAATATACATTATACAACAACATGATATCTGAATAAAGCACTGGTATCAGGAAATTAGTATGTAAATTTTAATTTTCTTTATTTTATTAGTAATAAATAACTACAATTTCCTGTTTCTTCTTTGACTAAAGGACTTTTTTTGTATATGTTTTCAAGTTTCCCAGTAATAATTAGTGGTTCTTTTTGTTCCTGCAGCAGCTGCTGCTTTTCATTGAGGCAATTGCTCCTGCTTAATGGTTGATTTCATCATGGTTGCAATGTCACCAGTATAATGTTTGCTGTGGAAAATTTGTGAGGATTTCTTTTTGTTTTCTTACTTTTATTAAGCTGCATAGAGAAATTTTTTCATAAATTTCCAGTGAAATCATCTTACTCTAATATTAAAATGCATTAAATATTTCATATACTTTTAGCTTTTATTTAATATGTGCATTAGTTTATTTTTATCAAATTAAAAGATATTTAAATCAAGAAAATATTTAATTACATTTATTAATTTTATATCAGTACAATGTGATTATGAAAGCTTTTCAGCTTTGTATATAAAATTCATCTTTCAGTTTTATTTTTTCCCTTTTTGTCTATGTGTTTACATGGAAAGATCACAACCTTGGAATACATCATAGGATCAATTTCTTTTGGAAAGTTTTTCTAAAAGCCTCTCTAAGATGACCATTCCTTAGACTATAGATAAGAGAATTTAATAAGGGAGTGACCACAGTGTACATCAAAGCTGCTGTTTTGTCTCTTTCAGCTGTCTGGAAGTTGGAGGGGCATAAATACACCAATTATGGTACCAAAATACAAGAAGACTACAGAGATGTGAGAGGAAAATGTAGAGAATGCTTTATATTTCCCGGCGGCTGATGGCATTCTGATTATAGCATACCCAATGAGTATGTAAGAAAGTATAATACATATAAAACTCACAACCACCACCAGTCCTCCCTCAATAAAAATAAACAATTCATTTATATGAGTATCTGAACAGGACAATTTTAGCAATGGACCAGTGTCACAGAAGAAATGAGGAATTTTGTTTTCCTCACTGAAGAATAATTGCACCATTAAGATAGTGTGTATCTGTGCACTCAGGATCACAAAAATCCAGGAGCTGGCTACAAGAGGAACACAAAACTTTGGAGTCATGGTGTTTAATCAACACAAAGGAAGGTAGATGGCCACAAAATAGTCATAAGACATAATAGGGAGAAGTAATATTTCCAACCTGAAAAGCAGATAAACACATAGATTTGAATCAGGCAGCTATTGAAAGAGATGTTAGAACTTCCTGTCTGGATGTCTGCAAGCATTTTGGGAATGGTAGTAAAAGATAAACAGAGATCAATCAAGGATAAATTGCTAAGGAAGAAATACATGGGGGAGTGTAACCGTGCATTTAAGACAATAACTAGGATAATGAGCAGGTTTCCAATCATGGTGGTAAGGTAAATGAAGAGGAAGAGGAAAAACAGGAGCAGCTCTTGGACTGGATCATCAGAAAACCTTATGAGAATGAATTCCGAGATGGTGGTTTGCTTAAGCCTCTTCATGAATTCTCTCATCTGCATGTAACTCGTGGTTAATCCAGAAGCATCAAGTACAATTTTCATAATTAATCAGGTAATCCATGCATCTACATTTTCTTCCTCTATAAAGAACATAAAAAACACTTTTTGGGGGGCATTTTGTGGTTATAGGTACATATCACCAAGTTAGTTCAGGAAAATTTTTAATTTTCATTAACAAGCATTCTGTCACATAAGTATGGTGTTCTACCATCAAAAAGAGCTATGCCATCTAATTAGACATGGATTTCTGTTCTTCAGAAAATGATGAATAAACAAATTATAAAAATTATTTAGAGAAATACGTAACTAATGTATTTTCCATTTCTGAGTTAAAATCCATGTCAATAATTACTGAGTAACAGATAAATGATACAACAGTCTTCTGATGTTTGAATTAGTAATTAAAGATAAAGCATGATATATGTAAAAATGTGAAAATATATTGAGAGAACAATGGTCTCATCTCTATATTTCAGACACTATTTTATTAAATATAAGGGAAATTATATTATTCCAAGGAACAGAGTAGCTATGGAAATTATTGTATACAGGCAATAATAAGAACAAATATCCATCCTTTTTGGTTTCTGGTTTACCCTATTTGGGGTTCAAACTATACTTTTAAAGTGCAATTCATCAATCTAATGATCTTGAAAAAATAGAATCTGAGTTTTAAAGTTATAATATATCAGTTCCAACAAACAGTAGGAATGATGGGATTTGAAACATAATTTATCCAAAAATAGCCAAAAGAACTGTGAGGCAAACAAATATAGCCAGAACCTAAGTTGTTCCCTCTAATTGTGGCTAATTATATTCAATTTTTGAACTATTGAAGGGAATTCTGGAAGCCTTTGAACTAACTGGTCTCTATTTTAAGTCACAAAACTTTGTATTAGACTCATCAGTGCCTAGGGCTTCTCCAAAGGTAATCAATTATATGGCTCTCTCCTCTAAAAGTAAAAAAAAGGAAATACTAGTCATCTCAAAGGTCATGGAATATTAGAAGACAGATTCAAATTCCTAGATATGAGAGACTGAAAACTCAAATATTAAAAATTCAAAGAATATTAAGTGAAAATCATTACTAAGGTGTCTATGAAAATGACTATAATATCTGCCAGTACCTCTGGCCCAAATAAAATGCCATTCTCACTTATCTACACTTGAATGGAATTATCCTTCCCTATGCATCTCACTCCATCCCTGGTATAGTCAACATGTGTAACATTTATCACAGAGGATAATTTATATAAGATACATATCTAGTTGTAAATCCACTGATAGAACAAAACCTTGTATCATGTTGTTTTTAATGATACTAGTATATCATTTGATGAGTTGGGTTTCCTACATTGATCAAATCATTACTGTTTGGATGTTTTATAGTCACATCAGTATGCTATCAAATACCAACTTATCAACTTTACAAAGAAGATAGAAATTAAAAATGGATAGTTTCACATGCATTTAAATATTTCAACAAGAGCAATATATACACTTAGGTAGAGCTGTTAGAAGAGTTTTCATGTTAACATCCTTTACAAATATTAACTATAACCCAACATTATAGTTTTCAGAATCTATGGAGTATCAACCTACCTCACTTATACTAGAAATATGTGGATACTACACATCCCATTGGAATGAGTTTCTGTGAAATCAGTGATTACTATCTCTATTAATCTTGGAAGATTCCCAGATAGAGATTTTATTGATTATATCTGGCCTGTGAAGGAACATTTTTTAAAAACTTGTAATAACTTACCATAATTATTTTATTTTTGAGTCTTCTTTATTACTGTCACTTTTGATTCCTCTCAGGCACAAGATGGTTTTAATTGATTCACTGGTTGAGTTGTTAATAGATCATAACGATGTAACTGGAGGCTGTGGAATTGAACGGTGCAGATGAGGAAGCAGGTGGAGTATTTATAGGCTCCTCAGTGGCCTCTAAGGCATAGCTTGTTAAATTTCTCTTGAGAAAGGTATTCTTGTCCTGTATTTAATCCAATATGTGCAAACTGAAGGTGTTTTCTCTAAAGAGAAATGAAGATTTATAATCCTTTACCTTCTTTTTTCAATATTCATAGTCATGCAGTTATAACATTTTTTCACTTAAGAACCTGGAAATATGTTTTATTTTCTGAACATTACATTTATCATATTCTCTTAAGTAAAATAACATATATAAAATGAAAGTATTATCATCTGGAAGGCAGAACAACAAAGATATTTAATTGACCAACTGATAAATATCCTCCATCCAAATCAAGTTGTTTCTGTTTTTTGTTTTTTTTTTAATTGTCTACAACTTCTGTTGTAATTCAGAGCATAATCATCCCAGGGTAGCCACAAACATTATAGTATCTATTACTTCTTATTTGAATTTGTATAGTCTTTAGGCTAAGAAGTCAATCATAATCTTCTTCATTCAAAACTACACACTTTGCCTATGCCAGGGTTTTTAACACAATGGAAAAGTAGAAAATTTGCATTGAAATATGTGTAATCTTTTATGAAGAGTAAAATAATGAATATTGCATTGGAGATCCATGGTAATAGAGTGGAATATCACTTAATTTTTTGATAGAAGGGTTTTTTGGGTTTGGATTCACCTGGCCAACCCATTTCTTCATATGTAAATTAAGATGAGTTCTTTCTCACGTCTCTGAAGTGAAGTTAGGCAGTATTGAGAAATATAAAGCACTATCTCTTCAAATATTTCATATTTGTCATTATTCCTATTCTCTTCTTCTAAACATTTTAAAGATATTTATTGAGAATTTCCATGTTTCCATGACTCTTCCTCCTAGCTCCTAGTAACTTTTAACCTAATTTCAACCTCTGAATTTCTTGTTCTAGTATTCCATGTAAGTAGAATCATGCAACAATTTATCCTTTTGTGTCTGACATTTCACTCAACATAATGTTTTCAACATATATTGCTGAAACATAAAAATCAAATTCTGTACATTCTACAACATGGATGAACCTTGAAAAATCCAAAATTTTGAAATAAAAATAATTGACTTATAATGAGATATCAATAAGACATAAAGCTGATCAGAAATATCTACCCTAAAATAATGCATAAAATGTAATATTAAAGGAAGTGGATGTGGCTCAAGTGATTGGGCTCCTGTCTACCATATGGGAGGTCCCAGGTTCATTTCCCAGGGCCTCCTGGTGAAGGTAAGCTGGCCCATGCAGACAGCTGGCCCATGTAGAGAGCTGGAACAACAAGAACAAAAAAGAAACAAAGAGGAGAGACAATGAGAGACACAACAAACCAGGGAGCTGAGGTGGCTCAAGCAATTGAGTACCTCTTTTCCACATCAGAGGTCCCAGGATCAGTTCCTGGGGCCTCCCAAAGAGAAGATGAGAAGAGAAAGCAAGCAGACACAGAGAGCACGTAGCAAATGTACACAACAAGTGAAAAAAAGAGCAAGTGGGGAATAAATAAATAAAATAAATCTTTAAAAAAAGATGTACTTTTAAGAGATAATATTTTTATTATATAAAGATAAAATATCTATTTATCAAACATGTTCAAGATTGAATTATAATCAATTTATAGTGTTTTATATAACTCAAATATGTTATTTTTTATTCATTTTTATGGAGGAAATTTTAGTGGTTTTGCAGTATTTCCCTTCCTTTATGGAATGAATCATGTCCCTTATAAAGATATGTTCATGTACTAACCCCTGGTGTTGTGAAACAGACTAATTTGTAAATAGCATCTTCCAAGATGCTCTTATTAAATGAGGCCAAAGTAATTTAGTATGGGCCTCAATCTGATATGACTGGAAAACTTTAAAGGAGAGGAAATATGAACACAGGGTGAGCAGATAGGGAGAAAAATGGCCATGTGACAGAGACAGAGTGAGTCATGGAACACTGGTAGGCCACCAACATCAGTCTACAGTCTTCAGAGAATGGATGATACTGCTGACATGTTCATTTGGGACTTCTAGCCTCCAAAATTTTTTTTCAATAATTTTATTTTTATTTAAACAAATGGAAAAATGTGTTTCTCTTAAATAACCTAATTCTTTTATTCCTAATTAAGAGAACACTATTTGAAAATTGAGATGTAAAACTAACAATTGTAATCATTTTACAAACTCTTATAGTTTATTTCTAAATTACCATTTTGACAAGTGCGCCTACTCCTGAGAGGACTAGATGTTTATAGGTTATGAATATGATACTAATTTAACTCAAATTTAAATATAAATTGTATATCCCTTATTTCAACTGGAATTTGAGATAATAATCATTGTATTAGTCAGGGCTCTCTAGGGAAACAGAATTAACTGGAGATATCTGTAAATAGTATGAGATTTTATAAAATTCTCACACTCAACCATGGGGATGCACAAGTCCAAATTTCACAGGACAGGCTGTAAACCAGGGACTCCAATGTAGGTCCTTGATGAGTCCCTAGGAGATGTTGGCTGTCCAAAGTAAAGCTTAGAATTCTCTCTGAATGCTGAATTCACTTCCCCTTTTAAGGCCTTCAACCGATTGGATAAGATGTCACTCATCACTGATGCAATCTCCTTGGTTGATTGTAGATGTAAAAAGCCATTGATGAAATCAACTCACTGATGATTAAAGTCCATGAAATGTCCTTGTATTACATTAGCACAGTGCATGCTTGCCCACACAACTTGGCACCATTAGTTACTTGGCCTAGTAGACACATTAACCTAACCATCACAGTTTACCCCTTGTCACCTTGGCAGTCATGCACATCACCTTAAACCATATTTAGTCTCTAAATAAAACAATAGCAAATATATATATATATATATATTTCCAACTCACAATATTCAACTGTCCTGTGTACAACTAGAAATACACTAATTTTCATCCAGAATATGGCACAAACTCTTGAGTAAAATTCACTATTAAACTTGATATCCTTAAATATTATGACATGAAATTAATACAACTTATGTCATATGATAAGGGAAAAAGTTAGGCAAACAAACACAGATATTCATTTCATGTACATGTGCAATTATAGTCAAAAGAAGGAAGACATTTTCATGACCATCACAGTCATCATGTTTGTGACTGGTCGTATGGTTGAGGTTTGTATTTATCACTACCTTCTTCCACTACCCATTCCATTTTCCCTTTACCCTCAACAAGCACTTCAGTTGGCCATGGTTCCTTGACTGGTGGAGTGACTCAAACTTTCATTCCAGTAGATTCTGGGTCATTGTTAGTACTGCTTGGATAGGGTTGTTGCAATTTTCCATTGACTTAATTTTTCTAATATACTTTAACTTTTTTAAAAAGAAGCTTATATTATGCAAATGTTACACAAAAAATATAGTGGATTCCCATATACCCCACTCCCTAGCTCCCCACATTTTCCCATATCAACAACATCCTACATTCATGTGGTACATTTGCCACAATTGATGAACACATCTGGAGCATTGCCACTAAGTGATGATTATAGTTTACATTGTAGTTTACACTCTCTCCTGCACATTGTATATATTACAAGATATACAATGGCTTTTATCTATCATAGCAATGTCATTCAGGATAATTCCCAAGTCCCCAAAAATGCCCCCAAATTACACCTATTTTTCCTTCTCCCTCTGCTTAGAATATCCAGTGGCCACTGCCTCCACATCCATGATAAAAGTTCTTCCATTGCTACGATCACAAGTCTACAGTAGAACAACTGTTTGTCTACTCTAGTCCGTCTTCTATTTACCAGTCCTGAAGATTCTCCACTTCTAATTGAGAGGGGGCTTAGATCCCATGGGGCAGATGGATGGGACTTTCTTCCTTGCATTTTTGTACTCTCTCTGTTCCTTGAGATAGTCATTGTAAGTCATCATCTCCTTGTTATTTGTCCTAGGTGAGTCCAATGAACTGGAGAGTAGGTCTTGTAAGTCTGTTGAGATTCAGGACCCAACAGGCACATGGACAGCCCAAAGACTTAAGTCTCTTGGACTTACAACTATCAAATCTAGTACTAACTATAGGTTCAATCAGAGAGGCAGCAGAGCCATGTGTAGGGAAAACACAACTGAGTCTATCTCTATCATACTGGGGAGCATAAATTCTAAAGTAGGGTGCACTGGCAGGATGCCAAATGCCTGAGCTATCTGCCTTGGCCATAGTGTCTGGATGTCTCCAGACTCTTCAGGACTCTTGCTATTTGAGGTAATATTTACTTTGGCAGGCAATGAGATCCTGCTGAAATGTGCATAAACATAAGCTCTAAAATGTCCTCCCAACACACTTTGAAGTCTCTTAGCCATATAAATTCAGTTTTCTTTACTCTTTCCCTGTTTGGGCCAATGTCTTTTTCCAGTTACATTGTTAGCTGGTGCTTGGTAGTAATCCCTCAGTGCCAGGGAAGCACATCCCCGGGACTCATGCCCCATGCTGCAGGGGTAATGCATTTATATGCATTTTGGCTTAGAAAGAGGCCACATTTGAGCAACAATTTGAGTTAATAAATTCCTGTTGATTAAGCCAGCTAATCAGTGATATTTTGCTATAGAAGTTCTCACAAATTAAGACAACTTCCTTCTCTTTTGAATTACTCCTAGAAAAACACTGCAATTTTATTTTTAAATTCCATGACTCATAACTGCTTTAAAAACAAACTCAGATCACTTTACATCATGTATTGCAAGTTGTGTAATATTTGCTGAACTTTTTCTATGAAAGAAGCTTTCTCTTCCTCACACCATCAGTAGCATATTATTTATTTCAGACAAAAAAAAATATTTGTTTATTGAATGTATTAGTCAGTCAAAGGGGTGCTAATGTGAAATACCAAAAATGGGTTGGTCTTTACAAAGGGTATTTATTTGGGGTAGAAGTCCACAGACACCAGGCCAAAAAGCATTAAGTTTCTCCTCTCACCATAGTCCATTGCCACGTGTTAGAGCAAGACAGCTGCTGGTGTTTGCCAGGGTTCAGGCTTCTTGGGTTCCTCTCTTCCCGGGGCTGTGTTTCTCTCCGGGCTTAGCTCCTGTTTCCTCCACAAGGTCAGCTGTAGACAATCAGGTGAATGGCTTGCTTCTCTTCTCCTGGGGCCTTCTTTCCAACATCAAAACTGCTTCTCAAAAGACTGCTTCTACTCTGTTCTCTGCCTTGCCTTTTATATTCAATTCCCCACTCACCAAGGGGTGGGGCTCAATGCCCTAATCATAACCTAATCATGCCCAGATTAACAGATCAGTTTACAAGCATGATCCAATTATATTTTTGGAATTCATAATTACATGAAATTGGCCAATGGTTACATTGAAACTCCATTTATATGTTTTTAAAGGTCTGCATTTTATATAAATAACATAATTATTCATTTATGTTGTCAGTGGAATATACTTGTGCACCATGAATGTGGAAATAGCTGGGAAATATTTGGTACCTGCAGAAGTCAGTGATATTTTGTGTGTGATTTCTATGAACATGGTTGGTTATGTTTATTTTTCACCTGGTTTCTTTGCATCACTTAAGAGAACATCAAGAATCCATGAGTTGGGCAGGGGTTTAAAATTTTCAAGGAAGACATGGTTAGCATGCAAGTCTCTGGCAGTGAGTGTTTCTCAGTATTGCTTCTTAGACTGTTCAGGACAATCTTTCTGTTAGTTGAATAATAATTAATAAGCTTATAGGTTGACCCTCTGGATTATTAGATTATCAATTTCTCCATACATGGTTTCATGAAACAGTTGCTACTGCAGGAATACAGCAAAAGGACATGAAATATTACTGCATAAAATATTAAATTTTTATCATTTGAAAATGAGGGACTTTCATGAATAAGAACAAAATCTGAGGAAGATATGTAAAAGACGTTTAGAAAATTCCAGCAAAAATGATGAATTTCCCTAATTCATATTTTTTCTATAGTTGAAATTGATATTTAACACTAAGGGTATTAAAATTTGGTCCTATGTTGCTGAATTTCATATAAAACATGAAAAAGAAGGACAGTTTTCTAACAGAATATGGTCATTTTTCTTCCATACAACATTTGAAATGTGAAAGAGATAACCACATTATAATGCAAAAAGTAAGTACTTCTCAGTAACTGATGCTGGATATATAAATAACTTATTTAGGGAACAGTGAAAGGTAATCACTTCTTTATATAGAAGCCCTCTAAATATCAGAGCAATTAAAAATAAAATGTGGTGAATTAAGTTTAAGTAAACTGTGAAGAAATCATAGAGTGATATTTTCCTTATTTTATTTTAAGAATAGCTTTTTATTAAAATATTAAGTAATATGAAAGACTAGGTTATAAATTTCACATCACATAAGTAATAATTGTCTATTCATTTAAAATATAAACAAAATGAAATAAATGTGACTTACTAGGAAAATATTTGTAATATATTGATATATATTAATAAAATAAGTAAGTAAACAGGTAATAGGAATTTTTATCATATATCTCATGGAACTCATTCTCAGTTGAAAGTGGGGGGCAAGTTCACAGAAAGTGAGATAAGACTGAAAAATGCTAAAGAAAATTGTATACCAAAATGGTGTTGGGATTTTAGAGAAAATTAAAAAAAAAAAAAAGCTTGTTTCCTCTACTGAGTGCAAACAAATTTAGAGATCATTTCTGAAATCAGATCCATGGAGCAAAAACATAGCTTTAATACTGTTGAAGAATGAAGTGAAGGGCACAGAGGCACCCTGTGACCAATTGGCACCACTTATGAACTATCCCTCATCTTAGCGTACATTTGGGAAAACACAGTGAGGCAATGCCTGGATCTAGAAGGCTGACAAACAGACTCACTATTACTGCAAAGAGAGAATAAAAAGACAAAAAACAAAACAACACAAAACAACAACAAAATACACCTGTGTTAATTTTCTAGTGCTGGTCTAACAAAGTGGTCTAAAAATCAAAACAAGATGATTTTAGACAATGGAAACTTATCCTCCCACAGTTCAGAGGCAGGAGTCTGAAATCAAGATATTGGTAAGGCCATGCTCTCTCTGAAGGCTCTAGGAGAGAATCCTTCCTTGCCTTTTTCTAATTTCAAGCAGTTAACTGCAATCTTTGTGTTCCTTGGCTTGTAGAAGCACAACTCTAACTTCCACCTCTCTCTTCACATAGCTCTCTCCTTTCTGCATCTTTGTGTCTTCTTCTCTTCTAATAAGGACTCCCTTCATATTGAATTCGTGCCCACCCTAATCCATTTTGACCTCATCTTTACTTGATTACATCTGCAAAGACCCTATTACCAAACAAGGTCATGTTCATAGGAGCTGGGGTGAAGATGTCAACATATTTTTGTGGGACCACAATAGCACTCCCTTACTACTCACAGCTTCTTTTATATTTTACCTACACAAAATCAAATCACTTATCTGGGAACACACTCTTCCTTCTAGGGGAGAATTAACAGGTCAAGAAGCAATTTGCTGAAGTCATTGAGAGTCAATTACTCCCCCTTGAAACAGGTTCAAGGGTCCCTATCCTCACCCTCTTTTGGCAGCTTCTTATTATGACTGTTTTGTTGGTTTAATTCTGGGACAACTAGTTGGCCTGTTTAATTTTAGCCAGAGAAGTTTCAAAAATAAGAGCAGTTGCCTCATGCACATTAGCGTGAATGACTAAGAGCACTGAATTTGAGAATTCAGTAAGGGTTATTCAACATCAAATTCTGTCCATCCACATAATCCATATTAAATCTCCTGATTTTCTACAATGAGGTAACAGGTATGGAAAAATTCCCATAATCTCATAGAAGAGACACAATCAATTATCAATTTCTGTTATCAATTTCTCAGGAGGGGAAATTAAGAAGAAAAGTAAAATGCACTTTCAGTGGTGCTTTCCTTGGTGGCCTGTTTATGTGTATCTGCAGCCTGGCCTTCCTATATGAGAACAGTCATTGCTGGCTTTTCCTGATGAGCCCTCCTCTTAAGGAATTCCAGATTGCTCTTGCAGTCTACATCTCTGCTTTTCCACTTAAGGAGGAATGCCAGCTTCTGAGCAGGCCCCATTGGTGGAAGAGGGGCAATCATACACCCACCAGGGAGCTGCATCCACTGGCTCAAGCATGGAACCCTAGGCCACAACCACCACTATTCTAGCTTCTGTGAAGGAGCTTCAGTTTCAGTGACTCATCTGAACACTGGAAGTGGAAAGGCAGATTGTTGCCAGTCAGCTAGAAAGACATAGGTTTGGTGCAGGATAACCAAGCATTGCCAGCACAAGTTCAACTGAGAAATAAATTCCTTGGAGATCAACAGATGTGCCCAATACTGGTATAAGCAAACCATGAGTTTCTAATGCTCTCCACCCCAACACCTATCTCATCCAGACAGAGCCAGAACAAGGGACCCTCTATTCACCAGAGCAGACCTCTCTGCATGAAAGTGAGGGATCATGGGGTAACTCAAGAAGTTCAACAAAAATGAATTCTTATTCTGACAGTGGATACCAGGAAACTGTAAGAATTTGAGTAAGGTGTGTAATATTAATAGATAGCAGTATCCATTCATAGGATCAACTAACAGCCATTTGGTGAGGAATTCTAGAGCTGAAGGACAAACTAGTTCAGTCACCTGTAGCCAATCCAGCCATGAGAAGAGTTAGTTCAGCTCCATCTAAAGCACAGTTCCTTCTTATATTATCAGCAGAGGTGTGTTTCCTTCAAGAGGGGCAGTCACTGAAAACTTCTCTGGGTAGTGGATTTGGCTCTCCATCAGTAACTGACTCCTGGCAACTGAACTCCAGTACATATTCTTCCATCACACTGCCTGTCCAGTGGGCAGCCTCTCCGTACTCTGCAAACCCACTTCCCCAGCAGCTGTTTGATAGATTTTGTCCATCTCCCAGCAGACCTCCAATTCCAAAGGACCAACCTCTCAATACCAAATGACCACCAGAGTGGGATCCCCACTAACCATGAACAGATGCACAGACTTAAGTAACTTCATCATTCCAAGGCCATGTGGGGTAGTCAACCTCCAAAACTGTCAGAGATGACTGCCATATCATAGAATCCAGGACTTTCACTGCAAAAGACTGTTCACAACATGGAGCAATTTGGAGAGCAGAAGTACGGCATTTACAAGAGGATGTTTCCACCTCAACCAGACAGACTGACAGGCTTATGGATTTCATATGCTAGTCAGCACAGACAGTTTGGGCAAGAACTTCATTCTGCTGTGTCTCCCGACATGCACATCACTCCTATATATGAGCAGGGAACCTATTGCAGCCCAGTGTACTGCAGCCCCAACCACAGAACTGTGGAGCTCCAAGGATGACAGACAGCCTTGTATCACACAGGTACAGGTGTTGGAAATCTGCAAAGGACCTCCAGCCAATGATGTACCCTTATATACCAAAGAAATAATTAGGCCCTGAAAACAACAGCTACTGACATGGAATCCTACAGTCTCATACAATATTGAGTTCAAGAGCACAGTTTTAACAGGTTTCTTGCAGCTCTGGCAGATGATGGCACCACGAGATCACCATCAACAGACAGCATTGAGAAAGATAACAAGGAGTTTGTCCAGAGTGATCCTTAGCTGCCTGAAGTCATTCACATGATCCAACACCAGTTCCCTGCAGTTCAGGCATTGGCCTACCTGCAGCACCCATGCCTCAGTGACAAGAGAACATGGAGGTGTGTATGTTACGGGGGATCAAATTTGTGGTTGACCTTTTGGACCACAGACTTTTGGAAGTTCAGAAGAATATGTGTGGTGTTCTCTGAAACCTGTCTTTTGGCAAATCTAGAGATGAACATAAAATAACAATGAAAAATATTGGTGGGATACCTGCCTTGTTGATAATGTTGAGAAATTCTATTGATGCCCAAATAAGGGAGCTTGTTACCAGAGTTCTTTGAAATTTATCCTCATGAGATGCTGTAAAGGTCACAATTACTCAAGATGTTCTCTCATCCTAAATAAGCACTGTAATAATTTCATATTCTGGATGGAATAACTCTATTTTGATTATTATAATAAAATTAAATTTCAGACTTCACTAGTTCTGCATAGCACCACAAGTTGCTTGAGGAACCTCGGCTCCACAAGGGAGGAGGCACAGAAGCAAAAGTGGTCTTGTGAAGGGCTGGAGGACTCACTGTTGTATGTGATCCACATGTGTCCCAGCACATCTGATTACAACAGCAAGACAGTGGAGAACTGTGTATTCTCCATTAGGAGCCTGTCTTATAAGCAGGAAGAGCCCAGGCCCAGCTGCTGGGACTAAATGAATTACCTCCTAGGAAAAGAGTCTCCCAGTAAAGACTCCAAGCCAAGCTACTGGGGAAATAAGAAGAAAAAGAAAAAGAGGACATCACAAGAGGACCAATGGGATGGAGTTGGCCCTATCCCATGGCAGTTAAAATTTCCCAATGGGGTTGAGATGTTGTGGCATCCATCAGTTCTAAAACTATATCTGACTCTTAGCAGAAAGTTCCAACCCAGCACCTTGGAAGGCTCTGCTGGATCTATCCAGAAACTCTCTGCTGGCAACTAGAAGTTTGCAGCATATATCTGTGTGGCTGTCCAAAAAAAAAAAAAAGACTAGAATATCTGAGAATGGCCAAAGACAGAGTTGTTTCTTCTGTGGCAACTGCCTTGAGGAATATGGTACTAGATATTTATAACAAGGAGCTCATAGGCAAATATACCACATGAGACCTGGTCAACCAGCTGCCCAGTGGCAATGGCCCTAGCATACTGTCCAACAAGACCATGGCAAACATCTACTGTGCTCTTCAGGATTTCATAAAAAAAAAACTTGGAGAACATCAAAGCCATGGCCAACTTGGGAGGGATAGAAAATCTTTAAACATAACCAAACACAGAGGAGGCAGATCATCTCTGAACACAGTGAAGGCAGCAGCCCAGGCCTTGAATACTTTGTGGTGATATCAGGACCTGCAGAGCACTTATAAAAATGATGACTGGAATAAAAAACATTTTCTTACACCTGTGTCTCTATTATAGCAAGAACAATTCAAATCACATCCTTCTTTCTCTCCACCAACCACCAGATGTCACCCATCATTCAGTCAGCCTCCAGGAAACCTTCACCAATTTATATCAGTTCCTATTCCTCATCAGCAAGAGAACAAAATAGATGGATACAGCAGCAACAGCTGTATTGTAATCAGGATGACTCCAAGAAAAAAAAACTGATGCATACAGATTGTATTTGCAGGAATTTGATGACTGAGTTCATTTTCTAGCTTCTATTGATTGTTCAACACATTATGGACAGAAAGCAACCACAAATTACATAGTCTTTTATTCCATTAAATGAACTTCTTACTGAGCAGAACAGTACCCAGTGTCTCCAGACTCCAGGGTGTAGCCACAAGACGCTCAGTAGAGGAACTTTTCTTTCTAAGCCTGTTTGGACTGAGGTAAACAGTCCATCTTGCTGATTTGATGGTAATATGTGAAAGTGAAATGGGAGCATGTATTTACATATTGTTTTTCATTCAGCCTGATAATTTCTGAAATTGCTTGGATTGTTTTTCTTCCATTCAAATGGGATGTTTTTACTGATATAGTTGTGTTGATGTCATCTCTTTTCCCCAATAATGCTTTCTTTTGCATTACGTAAATATTTTCTGTAGAACATTTTAATCCCTTTAATGGTATTTTCACTATATTTTTTCAGTTATTTTTCTTAGTGCTTGCTCTATGGCTTACATTAAATACCACTTTTCAATCTCAGCAAGATGGTGTTGCTTTAGGAGGGCATTCACTAACTTGCTCTCTGAGGATGGCTGATTGGGGACAGGGTCCTGCCTGGGGGACTGTGCTGGGGGCACACAGAGTGAGAACCTTGGGGACATCAATCTGGAAGGAGCTGGATGGCGTGGATTGCTCGGGAGAAATTCGTGAGTTTTCCCCTGCCTATGGTGGTTAACACAGATGGCTGAGCCCCATCCTCAGGGAAAAAGGCTGGTTTGAGCCATGACTCCTGCTGGCAGCCTGGTGAGAGGGAACAGTCTCCAAGAGTGGGAGGGTTGCAGTGGAGGGTTGACAGGGGTTTCCTTTGTGTGGATTTGGCTGCCTGGAACCACATGCAGCTTTGGGAACGAAACACCTGGCTTGAAGCAGCACCAGGCTGAGGGAAGTGGCGAATCTGCTGAGGAAGGTTGATTTACCTAGCTGCCAAGGGATACGCCCCAACCCCTGCTGGCAACCCAGTAAGAAGGAGCACACTCCGAGAGCGGGAGGGTTCTGACAGAAGGTGGAGAGGGGTTTCTTTCCTGTGTATTTGGCTGCCTGAACCCCCTTATAGCTTTGGGGAGCAGATAAGCTGCCTTGAAGCACTGCCAGGCTGAGGGGAGAGGTAAATCTACTGAGGAAGACTGATTTACCAACAGCCCAGTGATACTGAGGCTTGGCTCCAGAGGGGGCAGAGACAGCCAATTTTATCGTACTGCACTGACAAGCATTAGACCTTCAGCTCCTCTGGGGAGGCCAGGAAGTGGGAAGTGCTTGATTAGTTTCCATGAGTCTAGTTAGGGTAACCTCAGTGAAGGGGGTGGTTTAGAAGAGGACTTCTTTTGGGTGCCTTATTTCACGAAAAAAAAAAAGACAGTCACTTAAAAAAAAAAGAATTTTTCTTTTAAAATTTGGTTTCATAGCTAAAATCTGCCTCAAAACCTGCAGAGAGATCCTTGCAGGGCAATTGATTGATGAACACAAGCAGGCCGAGAGGTTTCACAAGGGCCCAAGTAGAAACACTGTTCTTCCCTAGGTTTGTTTGACTGCTTGCTTGTGTGGTTGGTTGGTTTTTCTTTGTTTATTTGTTTTTTCTTGCTTTTTTCCTCTTTCCTTTCTCCCTTCTTTTTCTTTCTTTCTTTTTTTTAATTTTAAATTAAGTGCTGCTAGCTTGTCTCTTCTTTGCTGTGCTTCTTCTTCAGTGATTTCCCATTCTCTGTCTATATTGATTGTGTCTCCCAGTGCATATCTTTTCCTTTCCTCATCTTTCTGTCTTCTGCTTTCGGTTGTGGTTCTTACATACCATGTTTTTTTCATAAGCCCACAACTTAAAGGGTGTCAATTTCTATTCAATCTATTCTGTTTTCTTCATTTTTTATTAATATTAACTTTTTCCTTTCAGCCCTTTCTTTACTCTTTCTCTCTCTCATCATTCTAGCCTTCTAAATCAATTTATATATTTTCCTCTATTTGGTTTCCTGGTCCATTGTAGATACTCCCCTTTTTTTTCCTATTACTCAACACTGCTTACCTGTGTTAAATATTTGTTTTACTAAGTCTTACACAGCGCCTCTCCTAACTTTTTTCAATATTACTATTATCATTCTTCCTTTCTCACATCTTTCGATTCCTCTTGCCCTAATCTTTTGCCTTCAAGGGGACACAGAAGGAGGCAAGGGAAAAAAAAAATAAGAAAAAGTGTCAAAGAGAAAACTTAACACGCACAGAACCACCAGCTAAAAAAACTCTAGAGCAAAGAGAGAAGCTAATCAATGGAATAAACATGTCAAGATAAAAAGATGACTAGAGGGCAACAAAAAATTACAAACCACATTGAGAAACAGGAAGACATGGATCATCCAACGAACAAACTAAAATCCAGGAAGAGATGCAGAACATGTAACAACTAATCAAAGCTTTCCAAACAAATATCATGGACCAACTTAATGACACGAAGGAAGAGATTAAGGATATTAAGAAGACATTGGGAGAACATACTGAAGAAAGTGTAAACATACGTAAAAAGATAACAGATATGATGATGATCAATGACACAATGCAAGAAATCAAAAAGATGCCGGATTCACATAACAGCAGATTTGAAAAGGCAGAAGAAAGAATTAGTGATTTGGAAGACAATATATCTGAAATCAAACAGATAGTAGAACAGATAGATTAAAAAGACAGAAAAAATCCAGCAGGGACTCAGGGATTTAACCTACAACAAAAAATGCACAAACATAAGCATTATAGGCATCCCTGAAGAAGAGAAGGGAAAAGAAACAGAAGGATTGTTGAAGGAAATAATGGCAGAAAACTTCCCAACCCTATTGAGAGAGATGGATATACAAGTCCAGGAAGCACAGCACACCCCAAAGAGTATAAATCTCAATAGGCCAACTCCAAGACATATACTTGTCAAAATATCCAATGCTCAAGAGAAAGAGAAAATACTCAAGGCTGCAAGAGAAAAGAGAACCATCACATACAAGGGAAGCACAATAAGATTAGGTGCTGATTTCTCATCTGAAACCATGGAGGCAAGAAGATAGTGGCATGAAATAGTCACAGTACTAAAAGAAATGAAATTTCAAGCCACGAATTCTCTATTCAACAAAACTGGCATTCAAAAATGATGGGGAGTTCAAATTATTCACAGATAAACAGAAAATAAGAGAGTATGCCAAAAAGAAACCTGCACTTCAAGAAATAATAAAAGAAGTCCTGTAAGTTGAAAGGAGAAAACAAGAGAGAGAGAGTTGGAGAAGAGTTTAAAAACAACTAAAAAGACAAAAACAGAAACAAAAGCAAAATATGACATACATTGACCCAAAGAAAATATGGCTGAATTAAGAAATGTGTTGCAAGTAATAACACTGAATGTTAATGGATTAAATTCACCACTCAAGAGACACAGATTGGAAGAATGGATAAGGAAGTATGATCCAACTATATGCTGTCTATAAGAAACCCACCTTTGACCCAGGGATTCAAGAAGGCTGAAAGTGAATGGTTGGAAAACAATTTTACAAGTAAACAATAGCCAAAAAAGGGAAGGAGTAGCTATTCTAATATCAGACAAAATCAACTTTAAATGCAAAACTATTGTAAGAGGCAAAGATGGACACTGTATATTAGTAAAAGTGGTAATCTCTCAAGAAGAAAGAACAATCATAAAGATTTATGCACCTAATCAGGATGCCTCAAAATACATGAGGCAATCTCTGGAAAAACAAAGCAGAGAAATAAATGCCTCTACAAATATAGTGGGGGACTTTAATACACCATTAACACCATTAGACAGAACATCTAGACAGAGAATCAATAAAGAAACAAAGACTCTGAACAATACATTAGAGGACCTGGACCGAATAGATATATAGAGAACACTACAACCAAATACAGCAGGATATACATTCTTCTCGGGTGCACATGGATCATACTCCAAGGTAGACCACATTCTAGGCCAAAGAACAACTCTCAATGAATTCAGAATGATTGAGACTACACAAAGTAATTTTTCTGAGCTCAATGGAATGAAATTGGAAATCACTAAGGGCCAGAGAAACAGGTTAGGCACAAAGATATGGAAGTTAAACAACACACTCTTAGACAAACAGAGCGTCAAGGAGGAAATCTCAAAAGAAATCAGTAACTATCTTGAAACTAATGTAAATGACAACACGACATATCAAAGCCTATGGGATGCAGCCAGAGCTGTCCTGAGAGGGAAGTTCAAAGTCATAAATACATATATAAAAAAGAAAAAAGAGCTAAAATTGAAGACCTAACTGTACACTTGGAGGAAATGGAAAAACAACAACAAACTATACATAAAGGAAGTAGAAAGAAGGAAATAACAAAGATTAGAGCTGAACTAAATGAAATAGAGAAGAAGAAAGCACTAGGAAAATTTTAAAAAACCAAAAGCAGGTTCTTTGAGATCAATAAAATTGACAAATCCTTAGCCAGACTAACAAAGAAAAAGAGAGAACAGATGAAAATACAGAAAATAAGGAATGAGCAAGGGGATATCATTACTGACCCCACAGAAATAAAGAGTATCATAAGAGGATACTTTGA
Organism: Cabassous unicinctus; assembly: GCA_029593785.1. Taxonomy (NCBI): domain Eukaryota; kingdom Metazoa; phylum Chordata; class Mammalia; order Cingulata; family Chlamyphoridae; genus Cabassous; species Cabassous unicinctus. The sequence goes on from JAQZBX010019096.1 coordinate 25,113, forward strand.
AAAATTATATGCCAACAAGAATGATAATTTAGAGGAAATGGACAAATTTCTAGAAACTTACAAACAGCCTACATTGATGAAAGAAGAAATTGATGAACTCAACAGTTCAATTACAAGTAAAGAGACAGACTCAGTCTCAAAAAACTCCCAAATAGGAAGAGCTCTGGACCAAACATCTTCACAGCTGAATTCTACCAAACATTCTAGAAATAGCTAATAGCAATCTTGCTTAAGCTCTTCCAAAAAATAGAAGTAGAAGGAATATTGCCTAACTCATTCTCTGATTCTAACATTACCCTAATACCAAAGCCAAACAAAGATACCAAAAGAAAGGAAAATTACAGACCAATTTCTCTAATGAACCTAGATCCTAAAATCTTCAACAAAATACTTCCTAATCGCATTCAACAGCACATCAAAAGGATTATACACCATGACAAAGTGGGTTTCATCCCAGATATGCAAGGATAGTTCAATATAAGAAAATCAATCAATGTAATACACCACATAAACAGATTGAAAGAAAAAAAATCACATGATTATCTGTAGAGATGCAGAAAAGCATTTGACAAAATACAGCACTCTTTCCTGATAAAAACACTGCAAAAGATAGGAATAGAAGGAAACTTTCTGAACATGATAAAGGGTATATATGAAAAACCCAAAGCTAACATCATCTTCAATGGTGAAATCATAAAAGCCTTTCCTCTGAGATCGGGACAAGACAAGGATTCCCACTATCACCACTCCTATTTAACATTGGCTTAGAAGTACTACCTTGAGCACTGAGGAAAGAAAAAGATATAAAAGGCATCCAAATTAGAAAAGAAGAAGCAAAAATTCCATATTTGCAGATGACACGATCCTATACATAGAAAGCCCTGAGAAATCTACAAAAAGCTTCTAGAACGTATAAAGGAGTTCAGGAATGTCGCAGGTATAAGATCAATGCTCAAAAATCAGTAGCATTTCTGTACACCAATAATGAGCAATCTGAGGAGGAAATCAAGAACAAAATTAACATTTAAATAGTAACTAAAAGAATCAAATACCTAGGAAAAATTTAACTATAGATGTAACGAACTTCTATATAGAAAATTGGGTTTGCCAATTTTATTGATCTTCTCAGAGAACAAGCTTTTGGTTTTGTTTATTATTTCTAGAGCTTTCTTACTTTCTGCTTCACTTAGCTCTGCTCTAATCTTTGATATTTCCTTCTTTCTTCTTCCTTTGTTGTTGGTTTTCCAATTCCTTCAGGTGAGCAGTTAGATCTTCAATCTTAGCTCTTTCATTTTTATATATGCATTATGGCTATGAATTTCCCTCTTAGTACAGCTTTGGCTGCATCCCATAAGTTTTGATATGTTGTGTTGTCACTTTCATTCGTTTCAAGGTAGTTACTGATTTCTTTTGAGGTTTCCTCCTTGACCCACTCTTTGTCTAAGAGTGTGTTGTTTAACTTCCATATCATTGTGCCTAATCTGGTTCTCTGTCCCTTAGTGATTTCCAATTTCATTCCATTGTGGTCAGAGAAATTACTTTGTATAATCTCAAGCTTTCTGAATTCATTGAGCATTGTTCTGTGGCCTAGCATGTGGTCTAACTTGGTTTATGATCCATGTGCACTCAAGAAGTAAATATATCCCGCTGTATTTGGATTTAGTGTTCTGTATAAGTCTATTAGGTCCAGATCCTCTAATGTATTATACAAAGTCTTTGTTTCTTTACTGATTCTTTCCTGAGATGTTCTGTCTAATGGTGATAATGGTGTATTAAAGTCCCTCACTGTAATTGTAGAGGCATCTATGTCTCCACCTTAGTAATTCCAGTGTTTGCCTCATGTATTTTAAGGCACCCTGATTAGGTGCATGAATGTTTATGATTGTTGTTTCTTTTTGAAAGGTTACCACCTTTACTAATCTAACATGTCCATCTTTGTCTATTACAATAGTTTTGCACTTAAAGTCTATTTTTTAAGATATCAGTATAGCTACTCCGGCCCTATTTTTGGTTATTGTTTTCTTGTAAAATTGTTTTCCAGCCATTCACTTTCAGCCTTCTTGAATCCCTGGGTCGAAGGTGGATTTCTTTTAGACAACATATAGATGGGTCATATTTCCTTATCTATTCTGCCAATCTATATCTCTTGATTGTTGACTTTAATCCATTAACATTCAGTGTTATTATCCTCAAGGAATTTCTTACATTAGCCATATTTTCTTTGTGTTTATGTATATCATAGGTTGTTTTTACTTCGCTTTTTGTCTTTTTAGTTTTTCTTATGCTCTCCTCCAACTCTCTCTTTCCTGTTTTTTCTTTTCAATCTGCAGATCTTCCTTTAGTATTTCTTAAAGGGGAGGTTTCTTACTGGCATACTCTATTAATATCTGTTTATCTGTGAATATTTTTAACTCTCCATCATTTTTTAATGCCAGCTTTGCTGGATAGAGACTTCTTGGCTGGAAGTTTTTTTCGTTGAGTACCTTTATTATGTCATGCCACTGCTTTCTTGCCCTCATGGTTTCAGAAGAGAAATCAGCACTTAATCATATTGAGCTTCCCTTCTGTGTGATGGTTCTCTTTTCTCTTGCAGCCTTGGGTATTTTCTCTTTGTCTTGAGCATTGGACATTTTGACAAGTATATGTCTTAGAGTAGGCCTGTTGTGATTTCTACTGTTTTGGGTGTGCTGTGCTTCCTGGACATGTATGCCCAGCTCCCTCAATAGGGTTGGGAAGTTTTCAGCCATTATTTCCTTCAACACTCCTTCTGTTCCCTTTCCCTTCTCTTCTCCCTCTGGGATGACTATAATGCTTATGTTTGTGTGTCTTGTGTTGTCATTTAAATCCTTAAGTCCCTGCTGCATTTTTTCTATCTTTTTATCTATCTGTTCTACTATCTGTTTGATTTCAGATGTACTGTCTTCCACACCACTAATACTTTCTTCTGCATGTTCAAATCTGCTGTCATGTGATTCCAGTGTCTTTTTGATTTTGTGGATTCTGCCAGTCATCACCATCATATCTGTTATCTTTTTATGTATGCTTACAATTTCTTCAGTATGTTTTCCCAGTGTCTTCTTAATATCCTTAATCTCTTCCTTCACTTCATTAAGTTGGGCCATGATATTTGTTTGGAAAGCTTTGATTTGTTGTTTGATTTTCTGCATCTCTCCCTAGTTTTTAGTTCATTCAATGGACTGCTCCATGTCTTCCAGTGTCTCAGTATGGTTTGTAATTTTTTGTTGTCCTTTAGTCATCATTTTATCTTGATGTGTTTATTCAGTTGATTAGCTTCTCTTTCTGCTCTTCAGTTTTATTTAGCTGGTGGTTCTGTGTGTGTGTTAAGTTTTCTCTTTGACACTTGGTTATTCTTGTTCTATTTCCTTGCTTTTTTCTATATTTCCTTGAAGGCAAAATATTAGGGCCAGAGGAATCAAAAGAGGTGAGAAAGGAAGGAGGATAATAGTAATATTGATAAAAGTGAAAATACATGCTATATAAAACTTAGTAAAATGAATATTTAACTCATGTAGGCAGGGTAGAGTAATAGGGAAAAAAAGTCGAGTACCTACAACAGAATGGGAAACCAAAAGAAGAAATTATATATAATGATTTAGAAGGCCAGAATGATGGAGAGAGGGAGATAAACTAAAGAAAGGATTGAAAGGAAAAAGTTAGTAATAATAAAAAGAAGAAAACAAAATAGATAAGTTAGAAATTGACACCCATGAAGTTGTGGACTAATGAAAAAAGGTGGTATCTAAGAACCATAACAGAAATCAGAAGGTAGAAAGATGAAGGAAGGAAAAGAGACAGCATTGGGAGACAAAATCAGTATGCACAGAGAATGGGAAGTCATGGAAGAAGAAGCACAGCAAAGAAGAGACAAGCTAGCAGCACCAAAAAGGGGGGGGCGGGCAGAGGAAAGAGGAAAGAAAAGCAAGAAACAAACAGACAAAGGAAAACCAAAGAACCACACAAACAAGCATTCAAACAAAGCTAAGGAAAAACAGTGTTCCTTCTTGGGCCCTTGTGGGGCCTCTCAGCCTACTTGTGTTCATCAATCAATTACCCTGCCAGGTTCCATCTGCAGGTTTTGAGGCACAGTTTAGAGATTAAACTAAGTTAAAAGAACTTTTTTTTTTTCTAAAAAATAAGGGACCCAAAAAAGGCCTCTTCTAGACCATCCCCTCCATCTAGGGGACCCTAAATAGTCTTGTGGAAACTTATCAAACACTTCCCACTGCCTGGCCTCCCCAGTGGAGCTGAAGCTCTCATACTTGTCAGGTCAGAGTGATAAAATTGGCTGACTCTGCCCCCTCCCGAGCCAAGCCACTGCATCACAGGGCTGTTAGGTAAATCAGGCTTTCTCAGCAGATTTGCCTCTCCCCTCTATCTGGTGCCACTTCAAGCCAGCTGGTTTGCTCCCCAAAGCTGTCTTTGGGCATACAGGCATACTTCAGAGATATTGTGAGTACAATTCCAGACCACTGCAATAAAGTGAATATTGCAGTAAAGCAAAACACTCAAAATGTTTGTTTTCCCAGTGGATACAAAAGTTGTTTACACTATACATAATCTGTGAAGAGTACAATAGCATTATGCCTAAAAAATTAAGTATATGCCTTAATTAAAATGTGACACAGAGACGTGAAGTGAGCTCATGCTGTTGGAAAAATGGCACAAATAATTTGCTTGACGCAGGGTTGCCACACACATTGACTTTGCAAAAAAAATGCAATATCTACAAAGCACAATAAAGTGAAGCTCGTTAAAATGAAGTACACCTGTAATATAGTATTTAAAGCCATCATCTCTTTAAAACAATAGTTGCTATTCCAAATTCTTAGACAAAAATTAATATTTTTTCTTATTAGTTCTCTGAGCAGCAAAAATTGAGATTTTTTCCACACTCACCATTTAAGAGAGAGCATAGACCCTTAGATTTTTGTATCTTTATAAGTGAGTTTTCTGGCTCAGCTTCTGAACAGTACATAGAACCAAGATCTAGCTTCTCACAATCTTTTGAGGGACATTTCTTCTTGGGTTTTCAATACCAGTTTTTTCTCCTCAATAACTTCTGGCTTCTGTGGTATCAGTAATTTACTTGGTGTGGAAGGCTGGCTTTTTAGAAAGTTTTAATATGCCTTTTTTCATTTGTCAACACAGTCACTAAAATCCATTTGTTTGTAATGCCTTGATCTTATGCTTCCCCTTCCCTTTCCCTTTCTCTTTCCTTCCTTTTTCTTCTTTTGCCTTCCTGAACAATTTGGCTTAGAAACCATTAGTTGTGGTAAAGCAAGGTGGGCATTAGTGAGTATGAGAGCACAGAGGCCCAGAGCAGGTTTTCAAGCCAAGTAAGGTAGGAAAATCATTATTGCTTTGTGTATGGGGGGAAAGGTGAGGGAGGAGGGGAGGATGTCTGAATGTAAGGAGCAGTGGCAGAACCATCTCATTGTGAGGGAATAGAGTATGAACAGGCTGAATAATATTTCTGTTTCAGGGGAAAACAGAATGCAGGATGCCAGAATCTTGTCGCAGAGCAGAGGACACTTGTGCAGTGTGAACTTCAGGCACAAGTGAACTTCAGGGTAATTCATCAAATGAATAAATGTTTCCCTGTTTGGGAAGGGAATTATGAATATTTTAAGGGAGAAAACAAGAATGAATTATATGCAATTTTGGATTGGAATTGGAGATATCATTGTGAACCTCTAAGTTTCTATAGTGAGGTAGGTATAGAGATATAGATATGTAAAGTTGTGTAAATATTTACAGACATATTCCCTAGCTTTGTCTACAAAGAGGGCATAGGTGCAGTGACATCCAAATTGTATGAATCAAGAACTTTGTTTCTAAGTACAATTCTCCACTAAAAGAATCAGGGGTCTTTTGCAAATTAAATAAATCTATAGCTTAGACATGTATAGTACAAGATAAACATGGAGTATTTTTAGTGAGAAATTGTTTGTTTTTCTTTTTCATGTTATTATTTTTTTAGTGAGAAATTAAATAAGATCTAAATATAATGAGAAACATATGTTCAAATATTGGAAAACACACTATTCTAAAGGTTTTATAAATACAAAAATATTTACAAGGAAATGCCAACCAAGTTACTTTCTAGAATGTGGTGATTCTATTTATTTTTAAGGTCAAATTGCAAAAAAAAAAATGTTGTACCCTCTTGAAATAGAATAAAGTAAGATTTTTTCCTACTAAGAGTTAAATATATTATCAAGCTCTCATATTTAGCATGATTCTGATGAAAGGATAGACAGATACAACTAATAGAATAGAGAATTCAGAAACACTCATAAATCCATTGATAATTAAGTGATTGTGGAGCAATAATCATTTTTACATTAGACTGATGGGAGAATAAATTCATACAGTCACACCACAAATATATAGGCATTTGTTAGTGATGCTTAAGATAAAGGTATCCTATGACTCAGTACTTTAACATCTGGAATTATAGAACACAGAAAGTGTGGTTTAAAAACTGTACTTATACAAGGATATAAGAATTTTCAGAGGAGACTGTGCTCTTAATACATAAAATATTGAAACAAACTAAATGTTTATCAAGAGTATAATGAATAAACAAATTGTGGGTTATTCATATTGTGGAACACCATAAGGCAATGAAAAGGAACAATTTGCATATAGATATAATTGCATAGATACCTCTTAAAGATATCATTAAAATAAAGGATCTAAGATATATTAGAATCCATATCATACAATTACAGTTATAAAATTTAGAACCAAAATATTAGCTATTTTGGGATGTATATTAAGGTAGTAAAACCATAATGAGAAGATCCAAGATGGCAGAATAGAAAACAGCAAATTGTACTCCTCCTTCAAAAACTGTGGGAAGATATAGAATAAGTCGAACCAAGTGTCAAGGAGGACCCATAACATGAAACAAAGTGAAATAAAATCCCAGACTAGAAAGAGAAGCTAACCAAGTGAATAAGACCATTAAGATAAACAGATGACTAGACACCAGCAAAAAAACTACAAGCCGTATTAAGAAACAGGAAGATATGGCTCAGTATAATGAACAAACTAAAAAACAAGAGGAGATACAGAATGTGAAACAACTAATCAAGAAAGTCCAAAAAAAATCATGAATCAACTTAATTAAGTGAAGGAAGAAATAAAGGGTATTAAGAAGAGATTAGTGGAACATAGAGAAGAAATCATAAACATAGATAAAAAAGTAACAGATCTGATTGTGATGATAGGCACAATGGAAGGAATGAAAAAGACACTGGAAGCACATAACAGCAGATTTGAATAGGCAGAGGAAGAATTCATGATATTGAAGATAGAATATCTGAATTCACACAAATAGTAGAACAAATAGAATAAATTGAAAAAAATTCAGCAGGGGCTCAAGGAATTGAAAGACAACACAAAATGTACAAACATACACTTTGTAGGCATTCCAGAAGGAGAGGGGAAGGGAAAGTGAGCAGGAGTGTTGGAGGAAATAATGGCCAAAAATTTCCCAAGTCTTATGAGGGACATGGATGTACATGTCCTTGAAGCACAACACACTCCAAACAGAATATTTCCTAACAGACCTACCCTGAGACTCATATTTATCAGATTGTAAAATGCTCAAGACAAAGAGAGAAGAGTGACAAGGGCAAGAAAGAACAGATCCATCACATATACAGGAAACACAACAAGATTAAGTGCTGATCTCTCATCTGAAACCATGAAGGTAAGAAGGTAGTGGTATAAGAGAGTTAAAGTGTTAAAAGAAGAAAACTACCAGCCAAAAATTCTGTATCCAACAAAGCTGGCATTCAAAAATGAGGGAGAGTTCAAAATATTCATAGATAAACAGAAATTGAAAGATTTTGTCTAAAAGAGTCCTGCCCTACAAGAAATAATAAAGGGAGTGCTTCAGGTTGAAAGGAAAAAAACAGGAAAGAGGGTTGGAGGAGAGTGTAAAAAAGAAGATTATTGGTAAAAGTAACTAAAAGGATAAATAAATAAATAAAAACAAAATATGACATATATAAACCTAAAGGTAAATGGCTAAAATAATTACTGCATTTTACAGTAACAACATTGAATGTTAATAGATTAAAATCTCCAATCAAACCACTCAGATTGGCAGAGTGTATAAAGAAAAATAACCCATATATATGCTGTCGACAAAAACTCTTGTTAGACCCAGGAATGCAAGGAGGTTTCAAGTGAAAGGTTAGAAAATGATTTTATACACAAACCAAAACCAAAAAAGGGCACCCGTAGCTATGTTAATATCAGACAAAATAGAGTCTAAATGCAAAAGCATTTTTAAAAGACAAAGAAGGACACTACATATTAATAAAAGGAGTAATATATCATGAAAAAACAATCATATATTCATGCACCTAGCCAGGGTGTCCCAAAATATTCAAGGCAAACACTGGCAAAACTAAGGAAAGAAATACATGCCTCTACAATCATAGTAGTGAATTTTAATATACCATTATCACCATTAGACAGAAGATCCCAACAAAGAGTTAATAAAGAAATAGAGACCTGAAATAGTTCTTTAGAGTAACTAGACCTAATAGACATATATAGAAATTAAACCCAAATACATCAGGATATACATTCTTCTTAAGTGCACATTGGTCATTCTCCAGGATAAACCACATGCTAAGTTACAGAATAAGTCCCAACAAATATAGAAATATTGAAATTTTAAAAATAAAATTTCTCTTACCACAAATGAAGCTGGAAAATAATAAGGGGCAGAGAACCAGAATAGGCAGAAATATATGGAAGTTAAACAACACATTCTTTTTTAAAATAAAATTTCATGGAAGTATATCATTCATACATGAACATAATAAACAATAAGTGTATAGTAAAAGTCATGAACTTAAAAAACAAACATGCATACACAGCTCTCATACATCACCCCACCACCAACA
>JAQZBX010019097.1:0-34059 GCA_029593785.1 Cabassous unicinctus
GCTTATCTCCCCCTTGCTGTGAGGTCTTGCCGCATCAGCCCACGGCGCCTTGTGAGCCGGCCTGCCCTCACAAGGAGGTGCCGGAAAGCGAACCCAGGGCCTCTCATATGGTAAACGGGTGCTCTATCCATTGCGCCACACCCGCTTCCTGCCGTGAGGTTGCTGCATCAGCCCACCACACCGCTCAGGCCGGCGTGCCCTCACAAGGAGGCCTCGGGACGCGAACCCGGGCCTCCCATATGGTAAACGGGGGCTCTATCCACTGAGCCACACCCGCTTCCCTCTGTGTCTCTTTTTGTTGCATCATCTTGCTGTGCCAGCTCTCTGTGCTGGCCAGCTCTCCTGAGCAGGCCAGCACTCTGTGTAGGCAGGCACTCCGTGTGGGCCAGCTCGCCGCTAAGGCCAGCTTACCACACAGGCCTGCTTGCCTTTTACTAGGAGGCCCTGGAATTGAACCCTAGACCTCCTATACGGTAGACGGGAGCCCAATCGCTTGAGCCACATCTGTTTCCCTGTTTGTTTTTTTATTCATATTATTATTGGAATAATGAGAGTGTTCTAAAAATGATTGACATGATGAATGCACAAATACGTGATAACAATGAATACCATTGATTGGACATGGTGGATGGATTTCTGCTTTATTAATATATATCAATAAAATTGATTTATTAAAAAAAACCCACCATGACATACCACTTCATATTAACAAGGATGGTTACTATTTTAAAAAAAAAATAGAAAGTAACAAATTGTAGGCAAGGATGCAGAAAAACTGGAACTCTAGTCCATTGTGGTTGGAAATATAAAATGGTACAGTCACTATGAAAAGCAATATGGCAGTTCCTCAAAAAGTTAAATAAAGAATTATATAATTTGGTAATTACACTTCTGTGATACCAAAGAAAGGGAAAATGGGATCTCAAACAGATATTTGTACACCAATGCTTATAGCAGCATTACTCATAATAGCCAAAAGCTGGAAACAACCTAAGTGTCCACCAACAAATGAGTGGATAAGCAAATGTGGTACATACACAAAATGGAATATTATTGGGTAAAAAATGAAGTATGAAATAGGCTGCAACATGGAAGAACTGTGAAAATATTATGCTCAGTGAAATCAGCAAGGCACATAAGGACAAGTATTGTATTTCACTTACAACAGAGGACTAGAAACAGCATGTGTGCAGCGACAGAAAACAGATGGAGGTTGGGGGTTTGAAGGCAGTAAGGAGGAGTATTTACTTAAAGAAAAAGAAGAAAATATTAAAAATAATTTTAAAAACAAATTGAAAATATTGAGGATGTGGGGAAATTGGAAACCTCAGGCTTTGTAAAATGGTGCAGCCATTGTGGAAAACAATTTAGGGATTCTTCAAAAAGTTAAATATAGAATTACCATATGACCTGGTAAGTCTACTCTTAGATATATATCCCAAAAGAATTGAAAGCAGGTACTCAGATACTTGTACGCCAATGTTCACAGCAGCATTAATAAGAGTCAAAACGTAGAAGCAATCCAAATGTCCATTGGCACATGAATGGATAAACAAAATATGGTCTATACATACAGTGGAGTATTATTTAGCTGCAAAAAGGAATGAAGTTTTAATAAATGTTCCAACACAGATGAACCATGAAAATGGTATGCTAAGTGAAGTAAACCAGACAAACTGTACAAATATTCTATGATTCCACTTACATAAATATGAAGAATAAACAAATCCACAGATACAGAAAATGAATTAGAGGTTACTAGGGGCTACAGAGGGGGAATTGGGAGGTATTGCTGAATTGGTAAAAAGTTTCTGTGTGGGGTTATGAAAAAGTTTTAGTAATGGAAGGTGGTAATGGTAGCATAACATTGTAAATGCAATTAATGCCATTGAATTGTACATATAAAAATGGTTAAAATGATACATTTTACCTTTTATATATCACCACAATTTTAAAACAAACAAGCAAGCAAACCAAAAAGCAGGTGAAATCTGAGTCAGGTATGTAGACGAGTTAATTGTATTGTGCCAGTATCAATTTCTTGGTTTCGATAATGGACTATTATTGGATATATCAAATGCCATCATTTGGAGGAAGCTCGGTGATAGGTATATGGGACCCCTCTGAACTATTTTTGTAACATGTGAGACTATGATTAATTAAAAATAAAAAGTTTAATTAAAAAATAAATTTAAAAAATCAATATTTAAATGGGGACCTGTAAAGTTTGTATCTCTAAATTCCAACGGGGTAAAGAAGCTATGTTGGATTTATATAAAAAGCAGTTGCAGATCAAATCCAAATTGCTGAACAAATGCCCTTATAAAAATCTTTAAGAACAAGGATTTCTAAGGAACTGGATTTTTTCCAATGGTTTAAGCAGTCAGTTCACATAGACACATAGTTCCTTTAGCATCAACTATACATATATATATATTTATTTATTTATTTAATTTATTTTTTTAAATAAAATAGTACAGCCTCTGTAGAAGACAGTTTGGCAGTTCCTCAGAAAGCTAAGTATAGAATTACCACATGACCAGCAATCCAACTTATAGGTATATACCCCCAAAGAATTAGAACACAGCAGGCATACAAAAATAGCTAAAAATAAGACAAAACTGAACCCTGATCCTGGCCATGGACTGAAACCTAAACTGAGAACATAATATGAGTCCCCATCCTAATAACAATTTCACTCTAATTCACTATTCACTGTCACTATTTTACTAATTATGAATATATTAGAGAATGTGGATGGACTGAATCCATATCCCACTAGCACCATCCCACTTCAGGGTCCCTAGCTTTCAGTTTAGCCTTCCATAATGAAAGGAACCAGGCACAAGGGCTTGACATAAAAAAATCACTTTGGTACAAAATTAGAAGAGGTTAGAGCTACAAAGGAAGTTACATGCTACCACATCCAAACTCTTTATTTTAAAATGAGAAAACTGGTGTCCAAGAAGGAAAGAATCCAACCCAAGGTCATGCAAGGAGAAAGCACAAACACAGGCTGTAAACATTCATTTTCTTAAGTGCACGTCTTCCCCGAATCAGAGGTCTACATAGGTAGAGAAACACAGGAGAGGAGATCAGTGCCTGTCCCCTTGTCTCCTAGGGCATGGCACACTGCCTCAGCCTTACCCATATAAGGAGAAGCAGAGTCTGCATACAGGCATCTCAACAATATAATAAATTAAGTAAATGTTTATAATCATATTTACTCACCGTCCTAATAGTATCTGTGGCTGGTTGGACTCATTTGTGATACCAAATACATCAGGAATTAAATCACCATTGAAGCTGAAAAGAAAATATTGAAAACATTAAGCAGTTATCCTATGAAATTCTCACTTCTCATTTAGCTTTAAAAGAAAAAACTTTGGGGAGGTGTGACAGACATAAGAATGTTCACCAATATCTAATTATAGTTAATGAAATATGAGAAGTTACACGTGTTACTTCCAAGTCAAAGCGTTTAATTTCTATTACTAGACCCTCTAGCCTTCTTTAAGGCTGCCATGGCAATGAGAAGAACATGTATTTCAGATGCTGAATCCACAAAGATTGTGGATCCTTTGGCAGACTGATGACTTATCCCTCACCCACAAAGGACATGGAGTAAGACTGAGAAACACACTTTTGTTGTGAGATTTTGGGATTGTCTATAATCTCTGTATAATCTAGCCTATCCCTGAGTGTTAAGGAGACAGCACCAATTCCTAGAAATTTGTTTCAGAATCTGACTCAGCCTATTAACACGGGTTTAGGAGAAATAATCCAAAGAAGTAATCTCTAGCTGGTATAAAAATCCATACTGGCCATTGAATATTGTGATAACCACGAAAATACAAAGCTATGAATGAAATCAAGCTGAGCGCCCTTAAGAAGATTAATCCAGGGAAGTGGATGTGGCTCAAGCGTTTGGGCGTCTGCCTACCACACGGGAGGTCCCGGGTTTGGTTCCCGGTGCCTCCTAGAGAAGATGAGCAAGACAGTGAGCTGACCTGATGGGCTGGCGCGGCAAGCTGACGCAACAAGATGACGCAATGAAGAGACAAAAAGAGGAAACACAACAAAACAGGGAGAGGAGGTGGCTCAAGTGATTGAGCACCTCTCTCACACATGGGAGATCCCGGGTTCCGTTCCCGGTGCCTCCTAAAGAGAAGACAAGCAGACACGGAGAGCACACAACAGATGGTCACAGACAGCACACAGCGAGCACAAACAAGGGGCAGGGGGAGAAATAAATAAATCTTTTTAAAAAACAGATTAATCCACAGATTTACAGTTCAGACTTCTAATGGCCACTGACATACTGATGTAATTGCAAGAAAGGCAGCACTAAGAACAAGTATGTGGTCATACATTGCTTTAGTCCCACAAATGAGTTCTACCTAATTACCATAGTATCCTGTCAGAAATATGCATTACATTTATCATGGTCCATGATTCTATTTTGAGGAAATAAATGATAATACTAAAATAGACTTGTAAATAGAACAAAAATTTCTCCTTAATTTAGAAATCTTCCTAAGTCTTTGGAGGAAATCTTGGACCCTTTATATCTGTTAATCAATCACTACTAGTTTTTCCCGACATTTACCTTAATTCTTTGAATAACTGCATGGCTATAATAAACACAGATCCATAATGGATTCACTCCAAGTTACTGAAACAAAACCAAAACAGAAACCTTCTTCCTTTTACCTAAATATTGAATTTCATTTTTCTCTTTTGACTATTAGATAAATAAATATCATAGCATCTAGAGTGGCGGTCCCTAATAGCTTCACGGGATAATGAATTTAGTGTCAGTACTACTTAGTGAAGGAGTTTCCTATGTGAAAGATTTTATTTTATATTTATAAGTTTAAAATAACTCAAATGAAAGCAAGCACATACTCACTCCATAATTAGTGGTTCATCTTGAAAGGTCCTATTGAGTATGGTCATATTGTTAGGATCTGTAAAGGAAGAAAATAGATAAATTAGATAATTTATTTTATATTGTTTTTGGTATATGTACTTACAGGAAAATATTTTTATGGTTTTTAAGATTCATCTCTAATTTATTCCAACTATTACCACTAACATGACACCATAAATCTAACTTAATTGTACGTCATATTTGTAAAGCCAAATTATTGGAAGAATTCATTATGTAGTAAAGACTAGCATTACAATAACTAATTTTTGAAGTTTTAATCTGAAAATCTCTTATATGAGCCTTGTAAATACACAATTTTGCACTAGAGACATTGATAATTAACCAAGGTTTTGGTGCAGATAAGTAAGTCAATATGTACAATACTACCTGACTCTAATGTCCATGCTTATATACGAGTAGTACCTTGCACATGATAATTCTTATTTAAATATCTATTGACTGAATGAACATACAGTGTTGAGATTATTGCCTATGTTCACAAATGTTACAGAAAGCACAACTCCCTTAAAATCTGGCTCCCTGAACAAAGTTGTCTAATGTATAATTAGTTGGCCTTTCTGTTAAGACTTGAAGGTTTGTGGGTAGATATGGTAGACTGGCTCTCAACTTCCCTCCAACATTGTTAGTGCAGACTAGAAACCAAAAATAGCATCTCCCAAATATTCTAGCACCTGAAATTCTTAATAAATTTATGTTTTGCCCATTAGATAAACTGTGAATTCTGGAAGGCAGAATTGAGGCAAAGACTGTCTCAGTGTCTCATCACTAAATCTGTGGGTATCAAAGGTGGGTGTAGGGCACTCATATTGCCCGTTAGGCATGGCAAGTACAGTGGCATTCTGGCAGTTGTTAAGCAGATGGCCATACTCTCTGACTGTAAAAGTGGCAGTAGCTTCCTTGATGGCTTTGGGGATAGCTCCTGAAAGTTCAACCTAGAGTCTGTTCTTCAGCCATCCCAATAAAGCCATTAAGACTTTTTAAAAATTCTTTCTTCCCTAACCTAACAAGAATGCATTTTGTTCTCTGCATTTGACTACAGACTAGCTCTGGGTTGAAAAAATTCAGAAATTGATATGTTTAAAAAGGTTTGTGTAGACAATTGTTGACACTCAAGAACTCTATTTTTGGACAGACTCCAGGACAATGTTTTTGTTATATTAACTAAGAATAACAGACATCTCCCCCCTCAATATCCAATGATAAATATTTAAAATTTTGCAAATAAATTCACCTAATGTTTGATTTTGTCCCCAGAAGATAACAGCTCCTAATTCACTGCTGGCATGATTTTTGGGAAGATATGTTAGAAGTACATCCATTTGTGAATCTCCATCATAATCACCAGGAACTACACTGGTTATCAATTCACTATGATTTCTAAAAAAAAAAGCATTTGAAAATATTCACTTAAATTATAATACAGAAAGACACCTCTATATTACTACCATACAAAAGGTATTTTCAATGCAAAAGTTAAAATTTCACAGAAGTGATTAATTTCATTCTCTTCTTTAATATCTTATCTTCTCTCATATATGTATACCACTTTGGTAGGGAGTGAAGAGTTCAGGATAAATGCAGAGTAGTCTTAAGAAGCAAAATAAATTTGAAATATAGCAAGAAAAAGTTCAATTTTATGTCAATTATTGGCTAACACAGCCCTGTTATTTAGTTTCTTTATCAAAGATACCAAGGCATTTGGAAGATGTTTACAACAGAGGCCCATTTGCTCAATTGCTGAAGCAGCTAGGAGTAACAGGGTGATTTTGTTATAAAACATATTACTCATAAAATATTTATTTTGGATCTTCATTGTGATTCTAAACTTAGAGTGAAAATTAAACATTCATTTTATTTCTGAAAGCTACACAAGATTCACAATGGGAAATAAGTTCTTTTACCCAAACATGGAAATATCAAACTATCCACACATACATATCTAATTTTATATTTTTAACCATAAAAGAATTCTAAAACTATATATATTAACTTTGAAAGCTTATCAAAATATCCTGGAGCCTTGTCACAATGTTGTTTCAGAGACCCAACCAAAAAATAAGTCTTGAATTCCACTTAGAGCAAATTGCAAGTAAGCAAGTTTCCAGTTAAGATTATGGATCATTATTTTCAAAATGGCATCAAGAGTTTAAAAATATACAGACACACATTTTACTTAAAGTGAAATGAGGAAAACACTGAAAGGGTTAAAACTTAAGGCAGTTAAAAAAATTATTATAGTGCATCTACTTATGCTCTAGTGAGTAATACTGATTATCTACAGTCTCATTTAATCTCACCACTGAAATTACCATTATCCTCAATTAAAGGACTAGATTCAGAGCTATTAAGTAGGTTACAGAGTTAAACAGCCAGTTAAATGGAACAGCTAGACTTCAAATACAGCTCTGCTGGGCTCTAAAATTGATCATCATTACAAAATATTTTGGGTAATGTCAGTTTCCTCTAAGAATTCCAATAATACTATAACTTTTCCAAGGAAAATAGCCTATCTTTAAAAATGGTGAGAAAACAGCCACTAGAATGGGATGTTTTATTACATTTAAAAAAAAAAAACACCAGAAAATAACAAATGTTGAGTATGTGGCTAAGTTGAAACCCTCATGAATTGCTAGTGGGGAATGTAAAATGGTGCAGCCATTGTGGAAAACAGATTGGCAGTTTCTCAAAATGTGAAACAGAATGATCCAGTAATTCCACTCCTTGTATATCCCAAAGAATTGAAAGCAGGGATTCAGGTACTTGTACATTAATGTTCTCAGCAGCATTATTCACAACAGCCAAAAGGTGGGAACAACCCAAGCATCCATTAACAGATAAGTGGAAAAATAAAATGTGGCAAATGCATACAATGGAATATTATGCAGCCATAAAAAGAAATGAAATTCTGATACATGCTATAACATTGATGAACCTTGAAAACACACTAAGAGAAATAAGTCAGACACAAAATGACAAATATTTTATGTTTCTACTTACATGAATTATCTAGAATAAACAAATTCAAAGAGACACAAAGTAGATTAGCATTTACCAGGGACTAGGTAGAAGGGGCATGGGAGTTATAGCTCAATGGATGTGGAGTTTCTGTTTGGAATGATGAAAAAGTTCTGGAAATAGTGGCAATGGTTATGTATCATTGTGAATGTACTTTATGCCACTGAATTGTATACTTAAAAATGGTAAATTTTAAGTTATGTATATTTTACCATGATTAAAAAAAAAAAAAAAGATAATATATAGCAACAACACATGCTACTATGTAGCAAACTGTAAGGGGTGTGTGTGTGTGTGTGTGTGTGTGTGTGTGTCCCCTACAGGCAGTAATATCTGTCCAAACACATCTAGGATTTGGGTGTAAAAAGTACACTGATGGGAGGATATTACAAACTGTTAAATGGGAATTTAACCTAATCAAGCTTTATTCCTAAAATTGCTTCTTCATGGTTATAAAAATAGGAATTTTTAAAGAAGTCAGATTGATGCCTATATTTACCTCTTTTTTTCTTTCAAAGAATCCACTAAAATATATGAAATGATTATATGAAAAGTATATTGGTGAATGAATATATGAATATATGAAAAGTAAGTCTTCAAGGACAAAGAGACCATGAAAGGATATAGTGTATAAAAGGATGTTAATTGATTTAGCAGGGCAAAATTAATGTGCCCAGAAAAAAAGAGTCAAGAAGAAATGCTTTGTCCCCTGAATAATCCATGGAGGCTCAAAAACAGTGGAAGACAAGAGTGAGGCATAAAGCTGAAAGTAGGTTCAACTGAAAGTCTGTATTCTGAATAGCAGTTCCTTCTCTCACCTAAGCAAGAACAAAGAGATTTATTCTCTAGAAAGTCTCAGGCATTGGGGATTTAAGTTACAGCAGAGGGTAAGGGTGAGGCCTTAAGCTAAAAATAAGGAGTCAATGGAAAATCTATAAAATGAACAATTTGACCCTTGCCCCTACCCTATTCCTAGAATGCCAGCCAGCCAGGAATATGCTTAAGGGGCAAGAGACAGAAGAGAAGTCCCATGCATGCAATGAATGAGCTCTTTAGTACCTTACTCTTAACTATGAATAGACACCTGCCTTTTGAAGAAAATTATGAATATCAAAGAGAGCGAAAACAAATAACAATAATGAACCTGATGTAAATAGAGATAATGGAGGCAACTCAAGAAAAATTTAAAAATATACTTAGATAAGAGAAGAAAATATGACCATTAAAAATGTACACGGAAGGTGGTGGTGGTGATGGTAGAACAACACTGTGAAAGTAATTAATGGCACTGAATTGTACAATAAAAAATGGTTAAAATGGCAATTTTATATCTCCATATATACATATATATTCCCACTTTTAAAACAAGAACCGCATGCTAAGAGAAAAGAATACTAATAGAACAAAGAAAACTTCTTGGAAATTGAAACATGACAGATAAAATTTTAAAAATTCAATAGGAGCCTTGGAAGGCAAAAGAAAATTAAAAAAATAGATAAAGGAATGAGGCCAGGCAGTCCAAAAACAAAGTGACAGGAATTCCTGAAAAAGAAAAGAACAGCAACAAAAAACGATAAAAGAAATAACATTTTACAGAGCCCCAAAGATAGAAACCTACAGCTTGAAAGGGTCCAACAAATGCCAGGATAATGAGTAGAAAGTAATGTACACTGTAACACATTAAAAAATTTCTGAAAAAAAAGATTTAAAGACAATACTCTAATACTTCCAAAATTAAAAATAAATCAAGCCACATTCAAAGGGCTAGAATAAAGAATGGCATCAGATTTTTCAACAGCAATCCAGGAAGTTAGAAGACCATAAGTCAACCAAACTGATAAAAGTCAGAGTGAGTGCAAAATAATTTTGGAGATATAAGAACCTATCACTCATTCTTTCTGAGGAATTTCTTGAAGGATGCACTCCAGTGAAATGAAGGCAGAAATGAAGAAATAAGATGGCACAATATGCAAGAAAAGGGGAATTGAACAAAGATGCAAGAAATAGGGGACCAAGCAAAATATAGAAAAGAGAAAGTTCCCAAATAGTAACTTGGCAGAAGGTCTAGAAAGGGAATCCACATTGAATAGAAGTGCAGATGACTCATTGGGGAAAACAAAAATGCATGACAGGTACATGGCAGATATGTTGAAACATCTGCAAAGAAATTAAGGATATATTCAAGAAAACTATGCAATTGATTTTTAAAAAAGCAATCATTCACTCCAGGCAGGAAAAACCGTACGAGAAATAAAATGTTGTACACTACCTGGATCTGAAGTACACAGAATTTGCATGGTCAAAACGTAAACAATGATTATTGCTTTAACTAAAGATTATGACATAACTATATTGGGATGACAGAGATAATTTAAAGATTCTAACTCCTTACCTATGCTAACAAATAAATCAAGAGATGAAGAAAAAATGATAAAAAAATTAAAGAGCAAATATTTTAAAATATGGAAATAAACACCAGAAGAAAAAGCTAAACATTTTAAAATTGGTTCCATATGAGAAAGAAATAGGGCAGTGGAAGGGGTGTCAGAAAAGGTTGAAGGATAGGTATTTTTCCTTTGAAATATATTTTTAGTAAAATAAAACCAAGATTAAAAAAATTTTTTAAATATGTAAAACAGTTAACACCACATTAAAGAAATTGGGATCTTTTTATTTTTTTTAACAAGCAGAACCCAAGTTCTTTTTTTATCCCATAACCTTGTTTAACTTCTCATCTTCCAAAGAAAACCACTTCTATGCAGTTAGTTTATTTCTTGTATATAACATTTATCAACTTCTATTTCCTCCCCACCCCAAGCATGCTGACATCCAGTACCCACAAACATTTCTCAAGGGGAATAAGTTTCTATTTATCCATTTATAACTCTCAATGTTCTAATTCAAAGCAATTTTGTTGTTGTTGTTATATCTATCCACATTTAAATTAAGTATTGTAGAGTCCAGGCACTCATCACCCCATATAATGACTTTAATAACAGCATCCTAAGTAGTCTCTCATCTTCCCTCACACCAATTCATTCTTCACATGATTAATGAATAAATTAACTTAAAATACCATTTTCTTTATTTCTCCTCTGCACAAGAAGTTGTACTGATTTCCCACTGACCATGGGATCAAGTTCAAACTCTTTCTAATACTTGTGAAGGTCTCTATAGTCTGCCCTGATCTCATCTTCCTGGCTAATAACTCTCCAAAATGTACCCTCCACTTTTGTCAGGCAAATCTTCTGGCCCTCTCTCCACCACATGCTGTTTTTACTGCCATTCCTTGCAAATGCTGTGTCCCCAACCTTGAACTCTCACACATAAATTTTCTCATCCTAAGGTCAAGCTCAACACCCATGACTTGAGTGGAAGCTGCCACCCTAGCCTGCACCTACCCACCTCTTCCTCCTTGGGTCTGACAGCATCAATCCTGCATTTTGTAGCTTTAAAATGATATTGCTCATTATTGCTGAGGGTCACTGTTCCCAGCAACGCTTGCTACATAAAAGAACTATTATTTGGACAACATTTTAAAAATTAAGATAATTTCAAAAGGCTGATTTGAATTCCTTCAAAATCAACCTTAAATCAGCTGATAAACAAAAAAATTGGAACTGAGGACATTGACCGTTTCTCTGCTGTGTACTATTCCTTTCCCCCAATACATGGTTGTCCCAATGAGCCTCCTGTGAGTGATGTACTGCCACAGGCACACTTGGGGTGAAAGATAATTTCCAACAGATTCAAGAAAACACATCAGATTGTAAGGGAACAAGGGTGTTTTTTACAAACAGCCCTGAATCCATTCAAATTTATTTATTTTTTAAAAGTAAATTATTTTACTTCGCTACTTACACTATTTTTCCTAACAAATTACTTGCAACCCACTCCTTATTAGTGGTTTTGTGTCACCATACCACAGTTGGGTAAGATTGATTTCAAAGGCAATCCAACAAGCTATTGCATAAACATTATTATACAGATGACTAATATTCTGCAGAAACAAATACATTTACACTTACTTCAAGGACAGCGTTACTTTGGGTTTAAAATAGGGTGCATTCTGGTCTGCCAAAAAGACGACTAAGTCATTTCCTAAAAAAAGTGAATATGATATTAAAGAAATGTTTCCTGGTAAGGAATCCAAACAGTAGTTACAAGCACAAGTTTCAGGTACTGTTCTAAACAAGGAAACTTTTGTTCTATTCCAGTTAATCTGCCCTCTCAAGGATAGTCCTACTAGCCTAATGGAATGGGAATTCCTAATAGTGTATCACAAGTTCAATGTTCAAAGCAGCAGAGAAATAGGCAAGAAAAGCATGATAAAACTTGCTTGGTCAAGACAAACTAAAGCTAATGGCTTCTTCCATTAGTCACATTGGTTTACTTAAAAAAATGATACAGCAACATGCTTTCTAGCTACATATTAAGCCATGCCTTTCCTCAAACTAACAATAGCCTCTCAATATCTCAAGTATCTCAATATTTGAGATTAGTTCATCACAAATATGCATCAAACCAAGGATACAGGAATTTCCACTCTAGTGGACTAGTACAAGTTCATGACTAACCCTTTATGCATACAACACTGATTCTTCCAAGAGACCTTTTCCTGTAGTGCCTATGGAAGCAACTTCAGGTTGAGGCATTCCTGGAGCTCAATGAACACTCATTGGGACAGACAGATTGTGGAAATAGTTTAACTAAACGGTTTAGGTCATCATTAAAGAGCAGAGTCTCTGTGCCCAGTTTGTATGAAGTAGCTACAGGTTTGGCAGTATGCACACTTCTTACAATGTCATACAAAGGTAGGAAAAATATCTAGGGAGCACAGAAACTGAATTTCTAGTAAGGGCCCCCAGAAGCCTGGTCCAGGATCCTGCCAGTCAGGTTCTGTGTCAGCCGTTATCGCCTTCCTCCCTGGCCTTGATTTTCAGCAACATTTGCTTTTGTGGCTACTCAAGAATGTCCACTGTCAGTGCCAAGATTTATTAAAAAGTTTGCTTAGTGATGGTTATAGCAAAGAACTTCCAAGAACTACAAATTGGCAAAGAAAGTAGGGATATGAAAGACTAGAGGGGTGACTAAGGTGATAGAGGGTCAGGTAACACAAAAGACCAAGCTGCTTAAGAGGGAAAAGGGTCTGTGGTTTAGGAATGCTTTCCCAAGGAGGCATTGGGGTTTATCAGTGATCCTTTCAAAATGCCTGTGTGAGCTATGGAGTATTTAGAGCCTCGGGAGGATACAGTGGCTTCAGAGAAAGGGGATCCTGACAAAGGGAGGGGAAAGTGTATTAGGTAAGTGGGGAGGCAGGGAAAAATCTCCTATGAGAAGAAACTGTCAAGTAGTATCTTTTCCCGTTCATCTAAGGAGAAGATGGTTGGAGGAAGTAAAGCAGAAAGGAAGGTAGGGGCCTTAGGAGTGAACGTATTGGCAAGCTACAGAGACTCCTGGAATCAGGAAGGCCTTTGGAAGACAAGTGAGGAAGGGGGTGGGGTGCGTGAGTGGAGGACCGGGCTTCTCAGGAAAAAACTGGGGTGTTGCCAGGGCTTCTGGGTGTAGGTCAGTCTGTGGGGGTAGTCGGATCAAGCCCTAGGGATGGAAAAGATGAATAGGGATAAGCTATCAAGGATACCGGAGATGAGGGAAGGAGACAGAGATGGGAGAAAAGGGGCCGGGAAATGCAGGAGCGCCGACCATCGGGGCAAGGGGTGTAGGAGACACAGGGTCTGGGCACAAGAATGGCGGAGAAAGGAAGGGCACGGCAAGCACTGACTTTCCCGCAGCACGAAGAGATCCGTCTGTTTGTCGGAGTTGAGGTCCCCGAAGGCCGCCAGGGTGCCCCAGGCCTCGGCCCCAAAGAGCTCGGCTGTGACGTTCTGCAGCGCCCGCGCCGGGACCGGCCCGACTCCCAGCAACACGAGCCCCGAAAGCAGCGGCGCCAACAGAGCCCAGGAGCTCGGGAGCCGGGTCGCCGCCGCCATGGCAGCCCTCGGCCCCAGCCCGCCAGCCCAGCGCCGCGCTCGACGGCAGCCGTAAAGCGCCGCGCCGCGGGCGGAAAGAGAGAGAGCGCTTCCGAGGAATCTCCCTGTAGGCCTCCTCCCTCTCTCCATAGACTCTCAGACTCTCGGGAGCCAAGTGGACGGTCGCCCTCGCGCTCACTTCCGGCTGGCGTGCCTCCCGACAGTGTCGCGCGGGGCGGGGGCGGGGCGGGGGCGGAGCTGACAGGCGGCCCGGGGGTCGGTGGAGGCAGTCCGTCAGGATGGCTGGGGCTGCGGGACTCTTGACTGAAGTGAGCAAGAAGGTCCTGGAGCGAAGAGCCCGGACCAAGCGCGCAGGTTTGGCTCACCGTGGGTGGTGCTCCTCTTCCAACGCCCAGGGCGGGAGACCGGTGGGGGTGCTGGAATTGAAGCCGTGCCCTGCGTGTATCCCCTCAGTAAGCAGGCGACGGCGCCGGCCTTGGTCCTAATACAAAGTAGGTGGCGACCTCAACTTTATCCGGTGTGTTCTCTTTCCTCAGAAAAGTCGGTGGCTATCCCGATTTCGCCCTGAGTTTTCCCATAGAAATCAGGCGGCGGCCACATTCCTGGAAAAGGGAGTGTGTCCTCCCTGTGTTCCTCCTCAAAAATAGGATAGCTTCATTCTTAGGTATGACTACAATCTGGCCCTAAAAAACCGGCGACTGATCGTTAGGTTTTTTTTATATTTCCTTTTTATATTTCCCTCAACTTCTCCGCCCTGGCCACGTATCCATGTGGTAGAAATTGAGGGGGATAGTTCCTGGGGTAGTGACCAACCAATGGGGTCACTTACAGCATAATTCATTCTCGGAAGGAAGCGGACCCCTTCTCTGGGCAAGTTGGCCCCCAGGAACACCCCGCGCTCCCCTCCCGAGTTGTGGCTCCCAAACTACGGAGGTCAGAAGACGTTGTGCAGGCAGTTGTAACAGTTCAAGTGTCCCGAACTGACTTGGTCAAATTGCAAAGTCACGACTTGGAAGTTAGCTTTTGTGGCTTTCTCTGAGATCCGGTATTGAAACTTCCTTTATTTCTGTCTGTCTGGAAATAAACTTAAGCTAAAAGTGTGCGTGTAAAGGTGGTGGAATGACTAGTGTTCAAGAGATTGTACTATTATCAAAATAAATTCTGGCGCTAATCCAAGAAAATTTAACTGCATTTGGGTTGATATTAAGAAATCTATTTTTTTTTCCTCAGCTAATATAATACCCTTAATTTTTTTTTTTGTCAATGGTTTATCAAATTCCCTAAGTCATGTAGGAGAAATTCTCCCAATCTTTGTTACCAATTTCATTGTTTTAAAACTTTATTTTAAAAGTTCTGCATTTGTTTGCTTAGAGTTATAGTAAAAATCACCAGCAAAATTTTCCAAAAATAATCCTTAGACCTTTTAAAGTCAATACAATTACTTGGAATAGTCATAATGTAAAACAAAAATAGTCATAATTTTTGTTTACCTTATTTTCTTGAGTTTTCTGTGTCATATAGAAATATTGAGTTGCCCACTATGTGGCTGTCTGGGCTATAAAAAGTGTTATTGGGTTGATTATATCTGAACCAAGAAAGTAACCAGAGTTTTCTTACAAGGAACTGAGCTCTGCCCTCAACGTATTTTTGCAGCATTTCTCTTTTCCTTTAATAAGCACATAGTGTTTATTTTCTCCTCCAGTCTTTACTTTGTTTCCTCTAAAATGCATGTCATAACAGTAAGCTGTGAAAACCTTGTTTTTTCACTGAGGAAAAAAAAATCCAAATTTTACTTAACTGTTATTGAATGCAATCACTTAAATCTAGTTTCATGTGAAAAGTAAAGTACATAGTATCAATGTTCAATGTTCCTATATATGTTTACATCATAGTAGTAAAGAGGTACCAATTAAAGTCATTTCTCTAAATTAGTAGTGAAGTTTGAGGTTTTAGATTCTTTTGATAACTCTATAAAGTTTCTTTAGGGGATCATTTACTTCCTGTGTCAGTAAAAACAATCAACTTGATTCTGTTTACTAATTTTAGAAGAAATATAAACAGAGCTTTGTTTGAAATTTGGACTAACCTGATTCTGGTATAGACTCCACTGCAGAGTTCTGAGCATTGTTACATAGCTTAATCACTTCATTGTACAATAGAGGATGCTACTCTCATGTAACGTTCCATAAATGCATATCATGTATTTCCTGCCTCATCCATATAAACAAATTAATTTATCAAAGCAAAGAAAATCAAATTTTCAAGTCATATAAGAGAAAACAAAATTATAATGAACCTCAATTATTGCCTTTGTTTGTTGCGCACTGCACCATATTAATACTGCTCACATTGCTTTCTATTAATCTAATGCTGATTGCTTCTAACCTCACTGAACATTTTTGAAAATTGCTGTAGTTTAGCCTGGGACGCTTATGATTATAATCAACAATTTGAAATGGCCAACTCACCTGATGCAGTCATCGCCTCTCCACCTGCTTTCTTAAGGTCTGGTAAGTGTGTAGACCCAAAAGGGTCGCTTGGTATTTTTAAATACCTTTGTTTAGCAAGGTTTTTGTCATCATATGATTTGGGTTTTGTTTCCTCTTTGGTGGGCCAGAACCTGAGCACCATTTCTGCTATTGTTAGGATTAGGTTTGCACTGTATTTCAAATGTGTTCCCTTGTCGTAGTGTTGTGGTACAGGGCATGAGAAGGCCTCAGTGGAGTTCCTAACCTGACACATGCAAGCTATTAGTTGGGGGCAGTTACTCAGTGTCTGGGAGCCTCACTTGGCAACTGAGTATGTTAGGCAGCTCCTTAAACCATTTTTTGTTCTCTTTCAGAAAGGAAGTAACTTGTAAATTAAGAAATTTTGGTCAATGCCCCAGAATTTACTCTTCCACCATTCCCTATGAAGTAGATAGCATATATATTTTCACAGACAAGAAGTGGAAGGTCACAGAGGTGAATTGATTTGCCCCAGGCTGTGAGACTATTATGTCTGAATGCATGTTCTCTGTGCTCCATCCTACGTGAGGGCTTGGTGCAGTGGCTCTTGGCATGTTGTAGTTAGTGAGCCCCTTTGAAAGTGACTGAAGGCTGTGGAATTGCTCCCCAGATTAGTGCACAGGATTTTGAAAACAATTTGGGGAAGGTCCATGGACCCAAGAAAGATCATGTGTGAACTCCTGTTAGGAATCCACACCTGAATTCATTCATCTCACTTTACAGAAGAAATGGGCTTTGTTAAATGACCACACAGCTAAAATTAAGACCAAAGTTTGTAGGGCTCTGTCCTGTACGCTGTGGCTCACTTTGAGTCATTCAAAACCTGTTATGTGAGTGACACTACTCTAGAAGAAGCTTGTTTGCAAGATGCTGCATTTTCTCTAATGTAGATGAAGCAGAAATTTCAACCTCAGGACCCATTAATAGATAAATGTGAGGTGAGCCAGCCTAAAGAGTGACAGTGAAAACTCTTTTTGGCCTCACCATAGACATTCAGAAGTGCGTTCCCTTTTATTTCCATATATTTTGCCTGTCTTGGCAAGATGGAGGAGGAAAATCACTAGGAAAGTAAATAGAAAATAGCTTAGGGAGGAATAATGATCAGGAGAAAACAAAGGTTATGCTTTAAGGAACAAAAATGATCCTTGTCTTGGTTATCATCTGCTAAATGACAAAATATGTAACAATGTCAGGTGATTCTGTTTTAATTTTTGAACTATAAGAATAGGAGAACACATGTCTTTGGGCTGTGTTTTCTTCCTTTTTAAGCATCAGGCTCTGTTTCCATCTTGGCTTTCTTAATGAGAACTTGGTGAGTTTTCAGCATTAACAAAGTCATTCGGTAGTGATGGAGAAATAGAATGCTAAACGTATGCTTTTATGGATCAGTAGTCCTGAAAATTTCAAAACCCACGAATTGTGCTTTGACATTTAATAGAGTGTTTGAAGGTAAATGTAGGTAACTTTTCCAGTACCATATTATTACATTGAAATAGAAGGTACCAAGAAACAAAACAAAAATTACAAAACAACTTCTATTTTAAAGAATGATTCTTTAGAAATCATTTCCTATATTTGAGCTTTCTTTTTGATTCCTCTAACCAAAATTTAGTAAGAATATAAAGAAATATTTAACATTTATCTATTAAAATAGTCAATAATCAGAGTGGTCTGCATTTATGTTAGAAATGATTTGTTTTCCCCTGATGTCGTTCCTTGGACATTATTATTGTGGGAAAGTGTTTCATTGCATGATTTAATTTGACAATCATTTTGAAGCATGTCCTAGGTTCACCACTGAGCTTTTCAGTGGTACTTTTGACTATGGTAAGTATGGCAGAATGACATAGAAATTCAAGCACTACCTTGTATCAAGTTCTTCGACTTCTGAAATTTATGGTTAAATTATTATTTAAACTATAAAAACTGAGGTAACAGCAGAACTCTTCCCACATTTGGTGGGGGAAAAAACAAACAAAAAAACCAGCAATACAGGGGCAGCAGGGAATGACATATGGAAACCAGAAACTTGTTGTTTTGACTCATCACCTCTGTTCCCCTTGATTTACAGGCCAGTAAGCTAACTTCACTGGTACTTTTGGCTAGAAACTAACCAATGTTGCCAAAAATGAAAGCCAGTATCTTGATTTTGGAAAATTAACTTCTTAAGTTCCTGAATTGTGGCATGCGTTTTAAGCCTTCTTATTCCTTCTGGATATCTCCTCTATCTAATTTTTCTTTGTTTCTATTCTTGAGATTAGTGTGAGAACCCCATTTCTACCTGTGCATACTTGAGTTGTGCTCTGACTGCTATTATGTCAGTATGTACTGTAGGTGAATGTAATTTCTTTTATATTGACTGCTTAAGTCCAAAGAGAGATCTAGATATCCAGGTGTATTTTTTGTTTGTTTTTGTTTTTTAAAAAAATCCTTGGAGTAAAATGTCTAAGAAACTGAATTTAAAATGTAATTCAACAACCAAAATAAGGTAAAAACATTTGTAGGGAAGGGATGTAGCATCCTGTACCTTCAATTGCTTTAATTTCTCTTGTGACCACTGCAATGACACAGTATTAGGTTTGAAGAGTTGATCATATTTTAGTTGTCCCATTGGCATTGCAGTTCCACTGTTTGTAGTAATGTTTTCGGCATATTGTGATGAGGTAAGAAATGTCCTGAGATTTTTGCTCCTATTCTAATGTGACAAGATAATTTAAAAAATGATTCTTTCTTAGAATGAGTCATCAGCTTATCTTTATGTTGACACTTATCACATGTTTATCAGCATGTGATAAAGTGAGTTTATCAACATGACTTGAATATTTTCCTTTATTCATTCTCATTTCTTTTAAGTTTCTTTGATTAATTTCCATTTATTAATTTGATTTGATGGGTATCTTAGTCTGCCCAGCTGGTATGACAAATATCACATACTGGTTGGCTTAATAGCAGGAATTTATTGTCTCACAGTTTGGGGAATCAAGGTGATGACTAGGCCATGCTTTCTTTCAGAGACGGTAGTATTCTGGTAATGGCAGTCTTCTGTCGCATGGTGATCTTTCCTCTTTGGCCTCTCTGACTTCTGGCTCCTTGTCCTTTGGCTTCTTCTCCTTTCTGGTTTTTACTCACTGACTGAATCTGAATTCCCTCTCTTTATAAGACCTCTAGGAATATGGAGTAAGACTTACCCTGATTTTGTTTGGCCACACTAAGTAGGATCTGAGAAGATCCTATTCACAAATGAGTCCACATCTTTAGCTGATAATACATCTTCAAAGTGTCCTGTTTACATTGGGTTCACATCCACAGGAATGTAGATTAAGATTAAGCCTATGTCTCTTGTTGGAGTACATAATCAATCTATCACAATGGTTATATATGTATTTGGTAAGGTTTTATTGTTTATTCTGGGTAAACTTCAACTTTTTATTTTGCATGTTTGACTCTCTTCTTTCAGGCATTTGTGTAGATAGCGGCCTTGTTTTCAGCCTACTTTAACACCCATCTAATTGAAAAGGTTATTGTGGCCTGAAGAGACCATAGGCCCTAGGCGCCTATGGGTGTTTTTTTTGAGGGTTGTTGACCCCCTTTAAGAACCTAAGGGAAGGGCATACATTTTGTGGTCAACTAGACCATGTTCTAATCCTGGTTCAGTTGTTTATTACCTGTTTGATCTCAGGCAAGTTACTTAATACTTTTGGGACTTCCTTCTTTGTAAAAATGAGGATAATCAAATCAACCTGGAGGGATTATTGTGAGGATTAAATGTTATATGCAAAACACTTGATATTTAGTAGCTGCTCAATAAATTTTAGTTCTTATCTTCCCTAATAGATTTCTTTTACAATATTGCTGATATGTATTAAAGAATAGGATTCAAAGGGAAGTAGACATTGTTATTTCTCTTTTTCTCTCATTTTAATATCTACCTTCAAAGTAGCCATTTGATTAAGAAAACCTGTCATGAAAGTACAATTAGCTTGAATCAGATTACTCCGAATCTAATATTCATAGAGTTGTGTGATTTAATGGTCTATTCCATTTTGTAATTTTAACTTTCATTTTCCTCTATGTCCATCTCATTTTTGTCAATATTTAGCTAGAAGGTTAAAGAAATTCTTTCTCCCGGTTTCCATGGAAACTCCTATTAGACAGCAGAGAGACCAATGGTTATTTTTATGTATAGTTAATAGTTGTTGTTGTTGTTGTTGTTCCTTTATTAGGAATGCAATGGATTCCCTTAAGCTGGGATGGAATTTTTAGGACGCTCTTATAAATTTTATCCTGCTAGGAGCTCTGATCTCTTCTTACCAGGTCCTATCATGTAATCTTAGAAGATGTAAGAAGTGGAGGCTATAAGATATGATTTAACTCCCTTGGCATGAATCTCATTGACCTTAGAGCTTACTGTCTTTCTGTGTCATTATCCTCAACAAAGATGATACTTCAGATTTCCTGGGTGAAATGCTTTAGATTGTTACTGAGTACTTACATTGTGCATTCAAAAAGCTATTTTCCTCTTATTGTTTTCTTTATCTTCTGTCTTCTGTGAAGCCAGAGAAATAGTAAGAGAACCTCTCCACAATTCCTGATTCTGATCCAGGTGTCTACTGGACATTTTCAAGTGGACTTATAATGGGTATCTCAAACATAACTTGACCCAAACAGAACTCTTATTTTCTACCCCATCCCTATCTTAAACATGGACTTCCCTAAATCTTCTCCATACCGGTAAGCTAAACCACCATTCTCCCTATTGCTCAAGCTAAAAATATAGGTTTTATTCCTCATTTTTCTTCACCCTTTTTATTCAATTCATCTGTAAATCCTTTCCACTCAAGTTCCAACACATATACCAAGCCTATTTCTCTCTAGCTGTATTACTACCTCCCTAGTCCATGCCACTTTCATCACTGGGCTAGACTAGTGAAATAGCCTCATCTCCTCCCTCCACATTTTTGCTTCACTATAATCTGTTCTCCACACAGCAGCAAGAAGGATCTTTTAAAAATGTGAGTCAGATCACATCACTGTCCTGTTTAAAATCTACCAGTGTCCTTTATTATCCTTAGCATAAAATCCACAATCCTTTCCCATGGATCACAGAGCCTGAATGACTTGGCTCTTGTCTAGGTCTCTGACCTCCTTGCACAACTCTTTTCTCCTCCTCCATGACTTCAACCATGTTTGATTGCTTTGGTTCCTTAAGACACAATCTGATGTTCACATTAGGCTCTTTGTAATAGCGATTTCCTCTTCCCGGAAAGCTACCCTGCTACTTGGGTAGCTTGTTTCTTCTGGTTGTCTTAAACTTACCTTCCTTGGAAAGGCCTTTTCTACCCACTCAATCTAAGTGGCCCCCAGGCACATCACTCTGAATTTTAATTCTCGATAGTGTATTTCTCACTAGTTGATTTCTCTTTTCCCCTTAGCTTCACTGTCCATCTCCATCCACTAGAATGTTAGCTCCATGTGAGCAGGCACTGCATCTATTTTTTTCACTGTTATACCCCTAGAGCCCAGAAGAGTGCCTGGAATATAGTATATGCTCAATAAATCATGTTACTTACCCCACCTGCCTCTTTTGATAGACAGTGTTATAATGTGGTTAGTGTATGGATTTGAGACTCATACAAATAGTCTCAAACCCCAGTACTGATACTTATAAACTGCGTGAACTGCTTTGGTACCTAATTTTCCTCATTGCACAGTGGAGATAAAAGTATGACCCTCAAATTCTTAATAACATCAATAGTGATTACAATGTTGATGGCTTTTATGACAACTTAAGCATTTAATTTTTACTGAGTACTTAATACGTTCCAAGTTAATGTTCTGAGTGCTTTACATTTAGATTTTACAAAAATCCTATGCTATAGGTACTATTACTATCCTCTTGAAAAATCAAAACACAGAGAAGTAACTTATTTAAAGTCACACAGCTAGTAAATGATAAAGCTAGGATATAAATGCTTAGTCAGAGCCATGGCTCCAAACCACTATGTATACTGCTTTCTCCTCTTCATCATTACATAGGAATCCTGGAGCTAGATAGAGCTGGGAATTTGAGAAGGTCATTGTGGCCAGAGCATGGTTGATGACAAGAATAGGTGAGAGAGGGAGATTGGGATGGCAGAGCCTTGGGAACCTTAACTTTGAATTTTGTTGTAAATAGAAGGGAAAGCCATTGAATGATTCTGAAGCAATGGAGTGGTAAGACCTGATTAAAATTTTATGAAGCTACTCTGGTATTTATGTAAAAAATGGATTGACAGCAGTCTAGTAGCAGAAACAATGTGTTACATGTCTCTGTGTTTAACTCCCACCATGGTATGCAATGCCAGGCACATGGTGGGCACTCAATCCATGTTCGATAATGAATAGCTATGAAAGCACAGACAGGTCATCAGTCTGAAT
Source organism: Cabassous unicinctus (assembly GCA_029593785.1). Classification (NCBI taxonomy): domain Eukaryota; kingdom Metazoa; phylum Chordata; class Mammalia; order Cingulata; family Chlamyphoridae; genus Cabassous; species Cabassous unicinctus. The sequence continues at coordinate 22,884 of JAQZBX010019097.1, forward strand.
TCAGAAAATGTGGTCACCATGTTTATTATACATAAGAGTATATCTACCACTTATATCTTTGACTAAGAGACTAACTTTTAGAATGTGGCCCATTTAACAATAGAAAATTCCCTGTGTGTATAAATATAGTGAAATCTTATATACAATTTTATATTATGATAGTCTATGTCCATATTTTAAAATGGCATATTGACCATTCTCTTTCTGAGGAATAATCTGAAAAACAGTACTAGGTGTATTGCTTAGTCTTTGCTTGCTTCAGACTGAAAGATTCATGTAGACATCATTTTGTTTACTTATTAAAAGACTTTGGCTTTGTGGGAGATATAATTCCTTTTTTGTTTGTTTTTATTGGTAAATATTTTGGAAGTTGTGACATGTCTTTTATGATTTTTATTGGTCTATTTTCAAATCCCTGATTAGAAAACAAATAGTAAATTTAACTGTAAATGTTATATACTTAATCTTGAAAACTTGGTAAATGTCTTCTGATGGTTCATTATAGCTTTCAAAGATGCATTTTTTAATAAATCACACTTGTTCTCATTTTTATCACATTAGGTTTTGGCTGCCTTGATTAGAAGTGGTTTTGAAAAGATGAAAAATTATTGCTGGTTTTTATTTCACTACAGACTTTATTTTATTTTACAATAAGACTATATCTTAGTCCTTTAAAAAATAATTATTCTTCATTTTTAATTACTCAGTTTTGTAACTTTCTCTTTCAATTTATACTTCACAAATTTTTGGAGGAAGTTGCTTTCCATAAATGAACAGAAGTGGTACCTAGACTTGTAAGTGACTTCCAAAAATCACAGTGAGAATTTTTTTAAGTGTGCAGTTGAAAAAATTTTTTTTTTTTAAGGTTTCTGATATGTTTCATGTGTTTGTGTTCCTTTTTGTCTTTCAAAATATACAATATTAGATTTTTAATTTCTTATATAAAAATTTTAAAAGCATACTGTTCTACTCCCTTTATTGATAACCTCACTCCATTTACTTGGCCCTCCTTTTTGGCCATTGAGGATTTGTGTCTTATAGCTCAGGACTAAATTACTGCAAATATATACATAGGCCCTTATGATGGAAATGAATAGTCATGTTGTTATTTAGATTATTGATTGAATCTTATAGCTAATACTGTACATGTTGACTAGGAAGGACAGGCACAGGGTTTGGGATTGCGCAGTTGAGCTTTGGTCAGTCCTTAACCGTATATGGTTTAAGCTTCCTGGTATATTTTGAAAACAAATGCATATCAGATGCTTAACTTGAAGACTATATTGCATTTCTTTCTTCCTCCAGCAGTTGAACCAGTGAAGAATTTTCTAGGTATTTGAATTTCTCTTTCATGTGTTTATATTAATCTTTTAAATTTATTTATAAATATATAATGGTTGGTACATACCCAAGCAAAATCTTTTATTTTGTTTCAATGATCTCGTTTTTACATATTTTTTAACAACCCTCATTCTCTTCATCCCAGGTTTTAATTACTTACTATACTGATTCCGATGGCACTATATACATACTTTCTTCAGCTTTGATGTCACTGCATTGCTATTAGATAATATGTATGTCTCCTTACTAGACTGTGAAATCCTTCAGATCAAGTACAGGGTCTTTTGTAGTTTTGTATCGGCCCCTAATAAGGGGCTTGTTGCCAGGAACTCACAGTTGAATAAGAATGATAGTTGAATGAATTAATGAATCATGCTAAAAAGATACAGTGCTATTCTTGGTCCAGAATGAATTTTTCAGCACTCTATATATTGTATAATCATTTTACCCTTTTATTTGGTGAATGAAATTTGGTGAATTTATTTTTCTGCTGTTCTTGAATAGAACATATTCTCATATTGAAAATATTTCCTCCACTTGTGAAGTCCAAAAAAGTTCAAAAAGGAATGTAATATATGAAGCAAAATAGTGACCTAAGTGTGTTATAACTTTGTGTCTACATGAGGACACGCTTGATCTTAGGAACTATGGACATCTTCAGGGCCAAACTGCATAGAACTGATTGTGTTTGCCTCCTGCGTAAAAACTTTCAGCAGTCTCTGTGTACTTAGTTTTGCTTTCCCTGAAGGGAAAAAGGAAGAAATATCAATGCTGTTTAATAGGTCTTCTCTGTCAGTTTATAGAATTTACCTAAGATATCAAGGAATTTGAACTTGGCATTTATATTTCAGGAGTATGGTAATGAAAAGAGAGTGAAATGATATACTTTAAAATGAAGTGGAGAAAAAAACAGTGTCCTAAATCTTACCAGCTAACATAATTTCACAATTTTTCAGAGTAAGAAATTATATAAAATCTATTTCTGGAAAAGTCCTAAATGGAATGTTAAATCATGCTTTAGATCTCCTCAAATCAGAGCCTAGCAACTCTTAGGTATTTAACTTTAGAAGAAAGCTTTTTTATTCTTGTACATTTCAGTTGTGTTGAACTAATATGTATTGAATTCTAGGTAAAGGGCATGTACACAAAGAACATGGTGGTCGAAACAGCTCATTTATGTGACTGACAAGGGCAAAATACACTTATCAATATTAGAATAACTTAGAAAACAACTTAATGTTTTGGGAAATATTGTCATTAAAGCAATATTTTTTTATTTAAATGTCACCTTGGAAGCAGATTATATATTGATGTGAATCTGTATTCTTATCATAGTAACAAATGAAATTTGAAAAAAGAAAGTTTAATTTTTAATTACAAACACTATAAAAACTCCCCTACTCCTACCCCTTGGTGATCACTAATCTGCTTTTTCTCTGAGACTTTGCTATTTCTAGGTATCTCATGCAAGTGACATCATATAATATTTTCCCTTACCTGCTTCAGCATAGTGTTTTCAAGGTTCATCATATTGTAGCATGTCCTAGAATTTCATACCTTTCTTATGGACAAAAAATACTCCATTGTGTTTATTATGTACCACATTTTGTTTATCTGTTCATTTATTGATGGACACTTGGGTTGTTGCCACCATTTGGCTATTGTGAATAATTCTGCTATGAATGTTGGTGTTCAGGTGTCCATTTGAGTCCTGTTTTTATTGTCAGGTCATATGATAATTCTATATTTACCTTAATGGGAACCACCATATTGCTTTCCACAATGACTAAACCATTTTACATCCTGCCAGTAGGGCACTAGATTCCAGTTTCTTTGCATTCTTTCCAACACTTATTTTCCATTTTTGTAATAATAGCCATAATTAAGGGTACAAAGTATTGTCTCATTGTGGTTTTGATTTATATTTTCCTACTGGCTAATGATGTTGAGCATCTTTTCATATGTTTATTGGCTATTTAATAATCCTTTTTGGAAAATGTCTGCTGAAGTCCTTTGCCCATTTTTTAATTGGGCTCTTTGTTTCTTTGTTGTTGCATTGTAAAAGTAATTTACATATTCTATATAGCTTGCAACTATTTTCTCCCAAAAGTGTCTTTTCACTTTCTTTAAAATGTCCTTTCTTGTGCAAAATATTTTAATTTTTATGAAGTGCAATTTATTGATTTTTCCTTTTTGGTTTGTATTTTCAGTATCACGTTTGAAAATATATTGTGAATCCCAGTCATGAAGATTTGTTTCTGTTATCTTCTCAGAGTTTTATAGTTTTAGCTCTTAGGCATAGGTCCTTGATCCATTTTGAGTTAACTTTTGCATATTGTATGAGGTAGGGGCCCAACATTCTTTTTTTAAAATCAATTTGGGAAGCGGATGTGGCTCAAGCGATTTTATTGAATATATTAATAAAGCATACACTCCTTCCAAACTCTATAATCAATAGTATTTAGTATAATCACATAGTTGTGCATTCATCACCTAAATCATTATTAGAGCATTCCTCAACATTATTCTATTGCATGTGGATATCCAGTTTTCCTAGCACCATTTGTTGAAAAACTGTTCTTTCCACATTAATTGGACAGGCACCTTTGTCAAAAATCATTTGACCATAGATATGTGGGTCTAATTCTGCACTTTCAGTTCTATTCCAGTGGTCTATTTGTCTATCTTTATGTCATTACCACACTGTTTTGATTACTCTAGCTATGTAGTACAACTCAAAATTAGGAATGTGTGTTCTATACCTTTGTTCTTTACCTTTGTTGTTTTTCAAAATTGTTTTTGCTATTTAGTGCCCAGTGCAGTTCCATATGAATTTGAGGAACAACTTTTTCCATTTCTGTAAAAATGTCTGCTGGAATTTTTATAGGAATTGCACTTAATTGGTAAATTGCTTTGGGTAGTATTGACATGAAGGACTTTCTTTAGCATTTCTTATAAGGCATGTCTAGTGGGATGTACTTCCTGTGCTTTGGAATTTTCCAGGAATGTCTTAATCCTTCTGTTAATTTGAAGGACACTTTTGCTGGCTGTATTATTTTTGGTTGACAGTTTTTTTCTTACAGAACTTTAAATATGTTACCCCTACTGCCTTCTGGACTGCACGGTTTCTAATGACAAATCAGATATTAATTTTCTTAAAGAACCCTTGTATATCATGCATCACTTGTCTCTCGCTGTTTTCACTAGTGTGACACTGTGCCTTAGTGCTTGTTCACTGGTTCTTCTCCAGGCTCTAACTTCTGAACAGGATTTACTGTCCCAATTCTTTTTACTCAGCTGAGCCAGGGCATCTGTGTTGTAGTTCAGGACTTCCATTTTGAGGCCATTGTTGTATGTTAATAACATAAGTTTAATTTTCACGCAGATACTACTTTGAAAATGACTAGGTATTAATCTCCTTGTAGTCTCTTAACTGTACTTGATTATGGTAATTATATCTGTGATCCCTTTTATGTTCAAAGGATCTTGTAGTTTCTGTTTCAGGCAGCTGGGCTTCAGGATATATTGACAGCCTCCACTTTCGGAGTTGCCTGTCCAATTGAATGTAAAGGAGAGGCATAATTGGTCAGCATAATTGGTCGATTTCTTTTCCCCAAGTTTTGAGACACTGAAGTGTCCACTGCTTGAAGGACTTTGTGGAGGCCTGTAAGTGGTGGTAGATTCTTCCTTACCTCTTTCATATCTCATGCAGTTTATCATTTAAAAAGCAGAGCAATGCTAGTAAATACTGGCTTTAGAAGTCAGATAAGATTTAACCACCTTGTACAATTAGCATAAAATTGAAGTACGTGCTTCAAATAATAGAATGTGATTTTCTTTGGATAGTAGAGGGAACAGCAAGCAGTCTTCAAATTAACTACAAAAAACTAGCAAGTTCAAGGCTGATTTTAATTATGATTTCATGTTATAGAAGTAGTTTAGCTTCATTTGCAATAGTATAACCTGAATACCTTAAATATCCATTGTCATGACTCCAGTTTTCATTTCAATTTTTTGCTACGATGAAATCCTTATAACCAAATTATAATGTAAATTTAAGTACAGCAAAATTTTAATAGTCAATCTTCACCAATAGTCATATTCTTTCAGTTTTGTATTATATAAAAAACTAATAGTCCTTAAAAATATGGTAATGTTAAGCTACACTAAGAACAGACATTAAATTTTTAAGCCATTTGGATTGTTTGAATGGTGTATTACTTGATGAATTAGAATTTAAAGAATGCCTGTTTTAGCTGTTAGTGTATTCCAGTTCTGTTATTTTAACTATATGTATTAGAAAGATTAATTTGCATCTTAATATCTCCATTATAGTATGGTTGTGGTAGCTTAATACTCATTCTGCAATTCTTAATGAGAGATTTGATTCCATTCACAAGGGTCTTGAGTTTCCTTTGTTTCCCCACACAGCATGCTTTCCTGAGAGCTTTGACAATTTGCCCTGTTTAGGTATGGTTGTTGTAAGTGACTTGTTAATAAAAGTTAAGATTAACTCTGAATAGTCATGCCTCAGAAATAATTATTCAGTTTTGCAATAAAATTTTGTTTGAAGACCTGTTAGCTTCACCCCTATGAAGCACAGATCATGTTTTACTGGAGCTTTTCTCTCACTCAAGTAAAGATCCTTTCTTAGTCAAGGTTAGAGAGAGTAGTAATCGTGGTTACGTATAGTCCTGCACATGGATGCTAAACTGCCTGTGGCAACCAAGGGTGCTTTAATATCACAGGTATAGCTTAAAATCCACTTAATTATCTTTTTCCATTTCTTAGAAATTACTCATTATTTAAATTCTTAATTTAAAATTCTATCCATCCTTCCATGAGCAAGAGGATTCTGATGTTAACCTGACAGAGCCAGTCAATAATTCTTTCTTCTTCTTCTTAATTTTTTAATTTTTTAAAAAGATACTTAGATTACATAAATGTTACACAAAAAATATAGGGATTCCCATATGCCCCACCTCCCACACCTCCCACAACCTCCCACATAAACATCCTTCATTAGTGTGGCACATTCATTGCAATTGATAAACACATCCTGGGGCTTTGCCATTAAGCATGGACCATAGTTCACATTGTAGATCACGTGCTCTCCCACATAGTTCTGCATGTTATGTGATGATATAAAATGGCCTATATCTGTCATTGCAGTGTCACTCAGGACAATTCCCAAGTCCCGAAAAAAATCCTGTATTACAACTGCTTTTCCTTCTCCCTGCCCCCAGAGCCAGTGTCCACTGGCTCCACATCAATGTTGTAATTTCTTCCAGTGCTTGAATCATAATATATCTATAATAGAATACCAGTAAGTCCACTCTAGTCTATAGCTCTTCCCCCAATCCTGAGGAGTCTGGGATGGTCTACTCCACCTCCAATTGAGAGGGGGCTTATATCCCATGGGGAATATGGATGCGACTATCCTGCCTACAGCTGCAGACTCTCTCCATTCCCTGGGATGGCCGTTGTCCATCATCATCTCCCTGCCAGTTGTCCTGGGTGAGTCCAATGAGCTGTAGAGTAGGAGTCGCAGCTCCACCGAAGTTCCGGGCCCAACTGGCACATGGACAGCCCAAAGACTCAAGTCTCTGGATGTACACCTACAAACTCCAGCACCAAGTATAGGTTTGAATACAAGGGACAGATGAGCCATGTGCAGGGAAGGCATAATTGAGCCCAACTCTGTCACTCTTAGGAGCACAAACTCTGAAGTAGGGCCCACTGGCAAGGCACCAAACTCCGGAGCTGTACACCCTGACCATAGGACCTGGATGTCTCCAGAGCCCTCAGGAGCCCCACTATTTGGGGTGGTATACACTTTGGAAGTCTATGAGATCCTACTGAGATGTGCGTAAGCGTTACATCTGGGTTGACCTCCCGACTCATTTTGAAGTCTCTTAGCCATATAAACTCATTTGTCTTTACCTTTTCCCCCTTTTATTCAAGGTCTTTTTCTAGTCGCATTGCCAGTTGGCACTTGGTAGCAATCCCTCGGTGCCAGTGAGGCTCATCCCCGGGAGTCATGTCCCACACTGAGGGGAAGGTAATGCATTCATATGCTGAGAGAGGCCACATTTGAGCAACAAGGAGGCTCTCAGGAGGCAACCCTTAGGCACCCCATAACAATACGCTAAGTTTCAATTTCAAGAGCAAAGACTCGTAAGCCTAGTCATCAATATCAAGGGCCCATCAGTGGTTCATCCCCCTTCACCAGTCACTGCCCCTGCACTTGGGGGACTGTTGCTGCTCTCTTAGAGAATGTGGCAGAGCTCTCCAGGATGGGAATTCAGTATTCTCTCATTTATTGAGTGATTCTCCACTCACTGTGACAATGCCCTGTGAACATCTGAACATTTTTATATACCTTATATGTATGCTCAGGTGAACTTCCTCCCATGCATCCCCCATACCTGATACCCCACTCAATAATTTTTTGATTTCCTATTTTGTGCCCATTCCTGTGCTAGGTGCTGGAGGAGATTTAAAAGTTTAAGGGTTAGAAAGGAAAGACCATTCTTATTTAATGAACACTGTACTAGTTATTTTGCTTGCAATATTTCATGTAAGTCTTGCATCAACCCTGTGAGGTTATGTAATTTTCCCTATTTTATAGATGAGAAGACCAAGCTTGGAGAGAGCCCAAGCCCTGAAAGTTGCCAGGTAATGTTGTAGCCTAAGTCTGTCTTGTTTTAAAAACCCATGTTCTCTCCATAGCCACTTAGGAATTAAGGCAAGCTACCTCCAGGTGTTTGTTTACACTGTGGGTAGGGAGACCTCTCTTTTACTCAATTGAACCTTGGATTTAACTTTATTCACTAAAGAGTGAAAGATATCTTTAAAAGTTCTGGTTTGGATTCCATATAAGAAAGTTTGGTCAGTTAATGATTTATTGTAGGTTCTTCTCTTAAAAATTAGTTTCTTAATGAAGACCCTCAGGACAGCATGAGGGTTGACGGTTTTATCAGAAGTATAGCATAGGAAAAGGCAATGCCATCTCTGCTCTGTTTTATTTAGCCAGTTATCTAAATTTTTCTGCAGTTTGATGGGAAGAAGATTAACCAGCATTCATTACCTATGCACTATATATTCTTTCAGAAGTATTTCGTGTTTTATTGTGAATATGAATATTTTTATTCCCATGCTTAGCATACTTCACTAATTCATAATTTATTGTGATTTTGTTTTCAATTAACATTCAAGACTGTCTCTCTTTTCATGCCTGTTGCACAGTGTGATATTAGGGCAATTTTATGGCTACACTTTACCAAGACAGAAATATAGACCAGGCTTCATCAAAATATAAATGATAACTGAGAATGGCTCTGGTTCATTTTTCAGAATGTTGAATGGCTTGAAGCTTACATCTCAAGAAATTGTGTAGAATAACATAATGCATAAAAATGCCCAACATTGTATTTTTTCTCACTGTAATAGCAGAAGGCATAATAAAATTAATGTTTCTGATAAAGTTTGTGAGTGATGTATAGTGAAGTTCTTTTTTCCCATTTCATGTAATTCAATTAATATTGAACTAAGATTCTATTATTTGTTGGGAATTTAAATTTTTTCAGTTTTAGTATAAGTATGAATTATTGACTGGGTTTCTGTTGTCAAATCTTATATGTTCAGATCCTTTATAAAGTGATCCATCTGTGATGCTATATAAATTCATTCTAATGATGCTGCAGTTGCTCAAGTAATTTTTTTCATCATCTCCTTTTATGATTTCATTCAGATTCCCTTTTATAAGCCACAGAAGAATAGAAGAGAAAAAAGTAGAATAGAATAGAAAGATAGAAGAAGTTAAACATGTACGGTCACAGCTTAGGTTATTGATGAGTTGGAGTCTACTAATTTTGCTGCCTTGATCTTCACTAACCTTATTTATTGCAAATAAATTTTGGTAAATTTTAGATATCAGAGAATATTTACTTCATTTGTCCAATAAATGTTTATTAAGTACCCACTATGTACCAGGTGCTATTGGAACTGAGAATACAGCAGTGAATAAAACAACCACTTTTGAGAACATGTAAAAAGTAGTGCCACGTATGAAATCTTTTTTTTTTTCCAGAGAAGAGTTCCAACAACTTTTCAGAAAAATTAGAATTGTTGGAATATTACTTTGACCTCACAAAAATCACACAAAATCATGGTACATTATGGCAAACTACTCTACCAGACTAGAAAAAAGAAGGAAAATGAAATAGCTAACTGAGTGATTGGTATTCATAAGGTCAACACATGAAACAGCAACTGAATTTAATATCCTTAAATAGATTTTATAGGCCATGCTCCTTTCATAAAGGTCACTGGAAGAACTTAATACCTTTTTATTAAGAACAAAATAGAAATGGTGGAATGACCTTTTCACATCTGATTTGGGTAAGCTGAATAGGCAAATTTAACTTCATTTTTATAAAGTTGTGTTATTTCACTTTTGCAGTTTTATATTTTACATTTAAAATATGTCTCCTACCAGCTTGACACACACCATAGGGAATTATTTAGATTTAAAAAGTTGAGGGTTTAGATGAATTGTATTGATAAATAGGGGTAGATAAGGAAGTAGAAGTATATACATGTATATATATACATAGACACAGACACATACATATGCATGTAATATTAGGGCAGCCTGGTGGTTAAGGCAGAAAATGAAAGCAAGGATTAAGGACTCTTAACTCTTCTAAGGCAAGCATTTTTGTGAGGTTTCATGGTACAGGGAAATGAGTACACATACAATTTGTCTTCAGATAGCCTTGTATTCATATTTAGACTGCCACGTGTAGGGAAATTATAGATGATTCTAATTCTGTTATGTTGGGGAACGTATATCCCAAAGTAAGGCCCACTGACAGGGTGCTGAATTCCTGAGATTGTCTGCCCTGCCTATAGTATCCAGATGTCTCTAGAGCCCTCAGCATTCCCCCAGTTTGAGGCACTTTTTACTGTGTCATTCAATGAGATCCTCCTAAGACATGCATAAGTGTAACCTTTGGAATGACCTCCCAATTCACTTTGAAATCTCCTAGCCATAAAAACTCATTTGTACTTAATATTTCACCATTTTGATCAAGGTCTTTTTCCTAATACATTGCTTGTTGGCACTTGGAAATAATCCCTTGGTGCCAGGGAGGCCCATCCTGGGAGCCATGTGCCATGCCAGGGAGCGGGGGAAGGGAAGGTAATGCCTTTATATGCTGCATTTGGCTTAGACAGAGGCCACATTTGAGCAACAAATGTGCTTTTAGTAGGCAACTCTTAGGCAATGTATAATATTAGGCTAAGTTTCAATTTCAAAAGACAAGGTCCATAAGTACAACCATCAGTATCAAGGGCCTGGTGTATTGGTCTATCCTCCTTCACTAGGCACTGCCCATGTACTCGGGATTTTTGCTGCTCTGTTAGAGAATGTAGCAGGAATTCCCAGGATGGGAATTCAGTGTTCTTTCAGTTATTGCGTGGGTCTTCACCCACCGAGACAATACTCAGTGACCACTTGAACATATTCATATGCCATAGAGTCATGCCTCAGCTGCACCCACACACACACATCCCCCCATCACCAACACCCCGCACCAGTGAACTTCCCCTGTCACAGTTGTGACCCTTCTGCTATCCAAAAGCTCCCCCAAAACAAAGCCAAAAATAAATAAATAAATAAATATAAGAACATAAAATACTAAAAAATAACAAATGAAATAGAAAAATAGAAAATAAAAGTTTTTGTTCATTATATCTTTTATCACCATAAGATCTGTTATCTTTTATGTACAGTGACAGTTTCTTCCATGTGTTTCCCCAGTGCCCTTTT
>JAQZBX010019098.1:0-34057 GCA_029593785.1 Cabassous unicinctus
ACTTTTTTTTTTTTTTTTTTTTACCAATTAGACTAATATACCTTAACCGGCTAAGCAGCAAATACTGGTTCACATTTCATACATACTCAGAAACAATGTTTAAAAAAAGCTTGTATTTCTGACAGATTTCTGTACATCATATTTACAAATGTATTTCCCCCACTCATAGAAGTCCATTCAGAAGGAGTTTCTCAGCATGCTAACTAATACAGAATAATGCATCTTCCCTGCACTGGAAAAGGTCAGAGAATCTTGTCAGGTCTCCCTTCCTTCAATTAGAAAATTCTTGCATCCTTTCCTGATCTTCCCCTATTTCAACAGGCAGAACCCACATGCTATCAGGATTTATTGGATAATCTCCACCCCATTACCTAACAGTGAGAAACATCTTGATGCCTTTGGGCTCAGCTGTGCTCATTAGGTAAAGAAAGGCTCTGAGAAGATAGTGAATGTATTCAGATTTTTGGTTGTATGCAGCTTAATGTAATAGTGTTTTATTTTGGTCCTCTAGTTGCTCAGCAAAAGAAAAAAAGGGAGGTGGTTAATCTGCTGATATCCTCTAAACTGCTGAGCATATTGATTGTAGCCTGATAAAGTCATTTAATTGCTGGTTGCTTATATTCAAATCAATGGCTTTAGCTGGAGAATTTCATGAGGAATGTGATGATGTTTACTTCTTTGGGGAGTTGAAATTACTGTGAATTTACCAGTATTACCTTGCAAAGGATTCTTTTCAAAATTATATTGCATCTTTAGAGCTTTGAAATATAATATCCCACTTAGGTTTTCAGTGAAGATGACACAAATAGAAAGTTGTAAGCTTTGTTTGAGTAAAATTAGCTGAAACTTCCCCAAATATTCCTAAGTTCTGACACATTAGAATTTTGTTTATCAGTCTTGAATACACCATACTCAGGGAGTATCATCGGGGTCCATGTGAATAGAAAAATTCATGATTTTGTCATCAATATAAAAGGGAGAGAAGGGAGTGGGAGATGAAAGAATTTGCATAAGTTCACCTCATCCCCTTTTCCTTTTTTCCTTTTCCTTTTCTCTTTTCCCAACCCTGAAGGGAAAGGGATTAGCTGAGAAAGTAGGCTGTGCTAATCTATAATCAAGGAAAAGAATGTTGAATTAGGAAACCTGTTGGCTTTCCTTCCATTCATTCAAGAAACATACTTGTTGAACATTTGTGATGTGCCAAACAATGTGCTGGAGATAAATAAACAAAACTTGGTGGTTTGTTAATGCAGTCATTCATGTAATAAATACTACCAATTATCCTATATTTGATAGAGGAAAACTGAAAACAAAGTATTGCAACATATAGGATGAGTGCATAAAAACATTCAGAATGCTGAGGGAGCAAAAAAACTGTAGAAATAAGCAAGACCCAGCCTGTAACTCCTGTGTCAGAGACTGAGTTTCAGGGTTACACAGACTTCCCCAGGACATGTGATCAAGCTGCCTTTGGAGACCTGCCTCCTCTCCTTGGCTGCTAAATACCTCAAGAGGCAGTGTGGTATGGCAGAAAGGTTACAATCTCTGGAACAACACAGCCCTGGGTTCTCATCCCTACTGTGGCAGGCTGCAAATTGTTCTCCAATATTCATCTTGCTCTTCTTCCTCAGTAAAATAAATCCTGACCACCCACAATAGATTATAACTCCCAGTCTCCCTTGCAGCTAGGCGAGGCTTTGAAATGAAGTTAGGGTCAATGGGTTCTAAATGGAAGTAATGTTTGAAAATTCCAAGAAATCTCCTTCTTTTTTTAAAAATTCAAGCTGGCAAATATGGGGTCATGAAAGCTGGTGCTAGAGCAACCATCTTGGAAAGCAAATGGAAGACTTGTGTGGAAGATGGCAGAGCCACATGATGTCTAATGATTGTGAAGCTGCCATACCAGCCCTCTGTGGCCTGTGGGAGGGTAATAAACTCTCAATTTGTTTTACCACTGTTGGGTTCCTGTCACTTGTGGTCAAATCCAATTCTAACTGATACAACCAGTGGATCTTTAAACAGTAACTTAATAACTCTCAGAGACTCAGTCTCTTCATCTACAAAATGAGGATAATAATATCTATTTTTATAATTGTTGGAAGGACTGGACTAAAATTAAAAAAATTAATGCACCTGGAATAGTGCCAGGCACCCAGTGGTAGTATTATAAACTGCTATTAGTGTAATAATGTTCACTGCCTATCCCCAGCTTTCTGCCAGAGAACTGCTCTCCTGCTCAATTCCACTCAAAACTCCCATTCCCTGACACTTGCACCAACCAAGGAAGTGGTGATCTGAGATGCTAGTCAAATTTGTGTGCTCTGAGATATGCAGAGTCTAGACATCTAATCATGCCAGCAACTATATGCCTCCATCTTGGAAAATGACCCTTTTCTAGCTGACGGTACAGTCTTGAGAGAGGAAATGCATAGATTGATAAAGGGAAAGAGTGTCCTTGTCAGAGAGAAAGGCCAGCTGAATTGACTCTGATGATTGGCCAAGAAGCTAATACGACTGTAAACTATGAAACCATTCTCACATCCTTCATGTTATTCTACCTTAATGTGACACCCCCAACCCATTTCCTTCTCTGCTCTTCCTTCAATTTTATGTGATGTGAGTTTACAAAAACCTGAAGAGTGGGTTCATGAAGATAAAAAAAAAAACATCCATGGGTGACTTTCTTGTACATTGGACTGATATGGGAACATCAGAAGGGTTGGGGCATCATTAATGAAGAACTTCTCTTTATTGGGATATTTTGGGGGAAACTAGGGGAAAGATTTTCTCTAATTGGAAAATCTACATGTTTACTTCCTCCACCTGCCCCTGGTCTGCCTGGACAGTTTTCCCTGTCCTTATGATCTGAGGGAAATCAGACTGCCTCTTGGACCAAGGAGGCAGCCCTTGGTGGAAGCACCTGGGTGAGTTCTGTCTCTGGCCTTTCCCTAACCAGCTGTGTGACCTTGGGCCACAAATCACTTATCTTCTTCAAGCTTCAGTTTCTTCATCCACAAAATGCATAAACCACAAATATCTCCTAGGCATGAAAATAAACAGTTGAGCCATTTAGTTTTAAGTAATGAAATGAGCTTTATAAACTAATTGTACATATGCCCCCTGGTAATCACTTAGCTAGAATTTCCTGAGACAAGACTCCTGCAGCAGTCCAGATCAGAGTGAATGGTGGATTAAATGAGGACTACAGAAATGGAGAAGGGCCAAACAGATAAGATTCAGGATATATTTTGGAAGTGAGGCCAAAAGGACCTGCTGATGGACTGGTTGCATGGTATGAGTGAAGCATAGAATCAAGGGTGTTTTACTTAAGCAGCCAGGGATTGGAGAAGTAGATGATGAAGGATATAAGCTTCGGAGGAAACAATAATAGTTCTTTATCAGATATGCTAAGTTTGAGGTGTCCATAGATATCCAAGTGGAAATAAATGTTGAGTCAGTAGTTGAATGGATGATTCAGGAGCTCATTGGGAAAGGTACTAGTGGACCCACAGATCTGAGATTTGTAAGCATAAAAATGCTATTTAAAGCCATGGGATAGAATGAGGTCAGTGAAGGAAAGAACGTAGATATCAAGATAAGTGGTCCAAGGAGAGAATCTTCAGGCATTATAATATTTTGAGGTTGGTGGGGGAGAAGGAGTCACCAATGTGATAAACCAAACCAACACACTGTCACAGTAACCTAGAAACCCAGTTTCAAGGAGGAGGTAATCAATTGCGTCAAAAGTATTTGAGAGGTCATGTAAGGTGAAGGCAGAAAATTTCGCATTGACATTGGTGAGCTATAGCTCACTGGCAACCTGGGTGTAGTAGGCAGCCTCCAAGATGGCGTTCAATGATGTCCACCTCCTAGTATTCCTACCCTTGTATAATCCCCTCCCCTTGAACATGGGCTGGACTTATTGATTCACTTTTAATAGAATACAGTAGATGTGAGGGTATGTCACATCTGAGATTGTTACAAAAAGACCGTACCTTCTATCTTGCTCACTGTCTTATCAGCATTTTCTTTGGGTGTTGGTGTAGAGTAAACGTCAGGTGTAAATTATTTGAAACTTTTTTCCAGGCAATTATGACAGAAGAAGAGAGGTGCATGGGACTTAAGGTTTTGTGTAATGGAAACCTTATATTGGTGGTTCATAGATTCTAAGCTGGGTAGGGAAGGGAAATGAGAACATGAAGTGTGTGATGGAGAGAGAAAGAGTGGGAGGCAAAAGGATTAGAAACTCATTGGGATGGAGTGTTAATGGAATACCAGAATAAGTGAAGAAGAAGGATAAGAGGTGATGGGTAGAGTGAACGATGCTTCAAATAAATATTTCAAAACTTGTACTGGTGAATGCAATGTCTAAGAGTAAGTTGCTCAGATGGAGTGAAGGAAAAGATGGAAGAAGTGAATGGTATAGGATTGATCATTGATGTAGGTATGAAAGTCATCCAGGGTTTTGACAGGCATAGTGATGAGGATGACAGTAAGACAGATGGCAGTGCCATCAATGCATGAGGAGCTATGACTGGCAAGTTGATGGAAACAGCAGCAAAAGTGGGCTATAAGTCAATGGTATACATTTAAGGAGCTGGGGTTGAAGGGGAAAGGAAGGAAAATGGTTTGGAGCAGCATCAGGGACCACATCCCCAAGACTGAAAGGGCTGTAGGGGAAGGAGTGCCCTCAGTGGACAGCCTTGGGGATTGGTGAGCAGGAGAGGTAACCCATAGTTATGGACCTACTAAGGAATGGAGTAGAATTTCCTTTCAAGTGATGGCTGGATATTAGATGAAGTCAAACCTAGTGTGCTGCATCTGTATAATAAAAATAGTCATTATTTATAGAGTACCAACTAAATTCCAGGGACTGTGAATTTAGTTTAAAATTTATTAAAAGATTTTAATCCTTTTAATAATACTGCATACAAATGAGGTAACAAGCTCAAATTGATTAAGTAACGTAGCTGGTTAGTGGATTTATACCATGTCAACTTTCCTAAGTTGGAACTACATTTTCAGGGATTTCCTTCCCTATATGAATTTAGGTTAGTATAATCCCTAAGAGAAATCTATGCAAGATTTGGAAGGCAGGAGTGAAGAAGTAGCCACTATGCTCTGAATTTATTTGGTGCAATGTCCCAGGCACCCCTGCAAATTTTATAGTGTTACCAACAGATTGAACTTGATGGCCAGGGGCCATATAGCCAGGCCTGCAGCAACTCTAGCCTTCTCTCTGTGTCTTCAGCTTCTCCAAACTCCTGAGCCATGAGTGTGTGCTGTGAGAGAAGGCCACAAGGTTCTTTGGCAGGTCCCCTGTGTCATAGGTCACAGTGTTAGAGGCAGTGAGAAAGATACAGTTTTATGCTTGTGGATTTCAGTTTGTCCTTATGGGTTCCAGTCGTCCTTGCTGTCCTCCATTTCTCTTTGAGCTTTCTACCCCCAGCTGCCCACCTGGCTGACTGATAGCAACTTCAGGTCAACACCAGACACAGAGCAGCAGAATAAATCTCTTATTCCATATCACTCAGAGTGGGTCTACTTACCTGACACATTGGAAAATGGTAAAACCCAAATCAGAAACAATAATTGAATCCAAGCTTTCCATTTCTATTCTTCAGGGAAACCTCTTATACCTACAAGTAGATGGCATATTTAATGAAACACCACGGGATCAAAGGTAAGAACTTCACAGATAATACTGCTACCAACAAGATTTAATCACTCTAAACAGGGACAGCTAAAAGTTTGATGTATTGAATGAAAGAGAAGAAGAAATTGGGCTAGTTGATGGATGCTTGTTTGTAGCTTTAGGTTTGGGCAGTGAGCAAGAAAGGAAATTAGGGAAACACAGAAAGAAAAATTGCAAATTTTGGCAAAGGGAACAAAAAGAAGGTTATGAGAATATTTTTTAGGTCTTTGTACATGCTCCCAAATGAACTTAAAAGATACATTGTGCTATTATATATAAACTTTTTTTTTCAAAAAATAAAAACGTAATGGAATCACATTTGTTTACATGGTAACAACATGAAAATACCATTTAAAGTTTGGAAGGATAATTAGTACAAAGCACATGCTAGCTACAGGACTCTGAGCTTGTTTCCCACTCTGTGGAGTGGGTATAATAATGATAGATTTTCATAGAGTTTCTGTGAAGACCAACAGACAGTGCATGTGAAAGTGCTTTTAAGTTGTAAAGGCTTCTATAAGTAAAAGCATCATTATTGTCATCCACATGAAACAACCATGATTCTCACATGAACATCCATTGTTTTTCTCTACCCAGACCCCTGGCGCACCTTCTTCCAGTAATAGCACAGCTGCCCTTCCTTTGAAAGAACTGGTGGTGAAAGTGGCCCCTCTCCTGTCCACAGGAGTGAGTACTTGCCTCAGGCTAAGCAATCAGCATCCCCATGCACCTGGCCACAGTGACCGGCTCAGGAGTGGGCATGTAATTTAAGCCAGTCCAACCAGAGTCCTTCTTGGAGATTATTCTTTTCTTCCCAGGATCTATAAGAACATGTCCCAAGAGTGGCCATATTTCCTAACATATGGAGGCACACCCAAGGATAAAGCTGACATGGGGAGAAAATGGGAATTGAGAGAAAGATCCCTGAAAGAATTCCAATCATCCCTTATATACAGCTCCAACCTTGCCCATTCCATAATTTATATAAGAATATATACGTACACATTTTTTACTTAAGCATTTGATTTATACTTTAGTCACTTCCAAACAAGAAGTTTGGATAATACAGATTCCACAATGGATAACTTTCACATAAAAAAATGTGGAAAGTAGGCAATCTTGCTCATAGTCTCCTTTCCAAACCATAGAAAACTATCTAGAATAGTGAAAACACAAAATCCAGACAAAGTCTTTTTTAGTTTCCTAGGCTGCTCAAGGAAATATGATGAAATGGGTTGGTTTAGACATTGGGAATTTATTAGCTTACAGTTTTGAGGGTAAAGGAAAGTCTAAATGAAGGCATCATCAAGGCAATGCTTTCTTCTGAAAACCAGTGTTCTGGGTTGAATCCTGGCAATCCTTGGTCCTTAGTTTGTCACATGGTAAGGCATGTGCAGCAATGGCAGGCACATGGTGGCATCTCCTGGTCTCTCCCTTCTCTTGTGGGTTCCATTGATTTCAGTTTCTGGCTGCTACCTCTGTGGCTTTTCCTCACTCTCTCTGAATTTCACTCCACTTATAATGGACACCAGTAATAGGATTAAGTTGCCTCCTGACTGACGTGGGCCATACCTTCTTAACTGAAGTAACTGCACTAAAAAGTCCTGCTTACAATGGGTTCACATCCACAGAAATGGATCAAGTTTAAAAACATGCTTTTCTGGGGTGCACACAGCTTCAGACCACCACACCACCACAGGATGGTGTGCACAGAATGAGAAGACATTCCCCTTCCAATAATCGTCAAGCAGCAGTAATATTAATTAGGAGGCATTTTGTAGAATTTGGTAAAGAAAAGAAACCTCTTTAGGAATATTGCTCATAAATACTGAATTACTTAAAAATAAATTTCACAGTTTGCACTCAGCCAATCTAACCTAATACTTGTTACTATCATAAAGGCCTAAGTAAAAAAGGCCATTACAGATGTATTTCTAGACTGTGAACATTGTCTCTCCATGACTTTTACCAGAGTAAGTAGCATCCTTTAAAGAGTGGAGCTTTAACAAGGCCAGTTTCTGCTCTATGTGTCACATCTATGATTGTACTTTAGAGTAGGAGGAGTCTTAGAGATACATCATGTTACAGATGAGGGAACTGAGCCCCCACAATGCTAAGCAACTCAAGCAAGTTCACACAGTTTGCAGGTAAATTTGGTGAAGATTCTTTATTTAGAAAATAATTCTTCACCTTGCAAAATGCCACACTATAGTTTTCATTTTAAATTCATTAAAATGAAACACAATGCAAGTTTCCTAACCAGTGATGATATATAAAATCCTCAAATTATAAAATTTGTAAAATTTCTATTTGCACACAATTATTTGGGGAACCACTTATTGTACCTGTGTAATTCTAATCTGGACATACTACTTATGATATTAGAAGTTTGGAATCTTTACAATGAATCAGCATTGGAATAGATAAAATTGTTTAGACTGGCAAACTACTATACCTTTTGAAAACAGAGACATTTGCCTAAAGGAAATGAGATATTCCCATTAAATGTTCTAATAGTTCTTAAATCAGTAGAAGAAATCGTGATTGCTGACATTCTTTTGTATCAGGAAATTTTTAATCATATCATGTTCTAAGAGTCACAGTTGTTTAAGAAGTCTCTTAGGATGCACTTATTTTCATTAGTCTTTCTGCATATTGAATGGAACTGAGAAAGTCCTAACAGGAAGCATATCTGAGCTGCTTCCATGGACCAGCCTTTTTGTTTAGGGGAGCAGAGCTCAGGATAGGAGTGCTTGAAAGGTGTCATTTTTCAGATGTTCTTCAATGCCACCTGCTTTTTTATTTTATTTGAATTATTGAGCCCAATTTTCTAATCTGTGGGTCAGCTTTTGTATATCTTTACAGAATGTTTGCCCAATAAATGAGCAGATGAAAACTGATTCTCCATTTTTTTTGTCACCTCATACCTCCTGCCCAATAGAGCCTCAGAAAATCACTGCAGAGGGATCAAGTACCTAGTTACTTAAAGCCAAGAGTGGATGATGCTGGACCTTCTCCCAGACTCAGAACTGATCTCTGTACCCTTTTTCATGCCAACATGTCTCTATTACCTTTCAGAGGACAAAGGTGGTGGTGGGGTCACAAGGAAGAGATGCCACACTTATATCAAAATAACATATACTCAAGATAACAATATCCAAAAATGGGCAAAAGAACAGGAACATAAAAGTCACTAAAGAAAAATTACAATACCTAAAAAGCCCATATAGATGTTAACTTTTGGACTGAAAATTAAAACATCAGTAAGATATTTTTTTTTACTGATGAAATTAGCAATGATTTAAAATTACGTGATCAATACTGGCCATTGTGTGTTGAGATGGGCACTCTATCTCTGTTGATAGCATGTTAAATCAGTGAATGGTTCCAGAAAGCCATTTAACAACATATTTCAAGAGCCTTTAAAATATTCATACCTTATTCCACTTTTAGAATCCCTCCCTCCATGAAAATTATCAGGGATATGGACAAACAGTAATGTGTGACAGATTATTATGGTATTACTATCACTATCACTATCACTATCACTATTCGAGAGCCATGTAATTTTAAAAAAATGTCTGGAGATGGAAAATGAAAAGCCAAAGGAATGAATCACTAATGATGGAATTTTAGGCACAGGGGCAACTGAGGATGTCTTACGGATGGGAAGAAGGACACTTACACAACACTACCTAGATCATGCTTTTCTTTGTGAAAA
Organism: Cabassous unicinctus; assembly: GCA_029593785.1. Lineage (NCBI taxonomy): Eukaryota > Metazoa > Chordata > Mammalia > Cingulata > Chlamyphoridae > Cabassous > Cabassous unicinctus. The sequence goes on from JAQZBX010019098.1 coordinate 9,417, forward strand.
GTATATGAATGATTAGCAAAATTATTAACTAGCATGTCTTTGGCAGTTCTATATTAAAGTTCCTTTATTGGCTTTAGTATGACCTGCATTTAAAATTCATGACTTATTTTTGAAAGGCCCTTCTCCAGAATTACGATAAAGGTCCACTATCCCTAACTAGTCATCACCAATGACTCCCAAAACCTCCATGTTCAAACAAATCATATAATAGTAAAATGGTAAATATTATGTCAACTTTTTATAAATATTCAGGTATCTAAATAATTAAAGAGTTGGCTCTTTAATAATGTACAAAGAAATGATTTTTCTCATGAGCTCCCTTTCTTTCATGACTAGGCAATAAGATCTGTGGATCTGAGAGACCAACAGATGTTGCTCAATTCTTCCACTGCTTTCTTGTTGCATGACAGACCATGCTTTTCTACATCAACACAGTGATGCCAGTTCTAGGCTTTTCAACTGTCATGGTGGTTGATTGCCAAGTTCTTGATCAGTTGGCAAATCTTTAGTCCAATATGGAATTTATTGAGCTGCTATTTACCTGTGTGCCAAATGCTGTGTCACCCACCGAACATTAATTTCCCCCTTCTATATTACTAAAAGAATCCTGATATTTTTAAAGGTTACTGTGAGCCCCTTTAAAATATTCTTCACACTGCTTGCAGCTAGATATGGCCATTGACCCAAGTTGTGGTCAGTGAAATAGAAGTGAAATTTTTCCAATGTCCCTTCCTAAATGAAAAGGCAAAGCCTTTCAAGGAGGCCTTCTGCCATTCTTCCCTCATTTTTTTCTATCTTCCTGCCTGGAACATGGATGTGATGCCTTTAAGAGGCAACTATTTTGTGGCCATGAGGATAAAAGCCATACATTAAGGAAGACAGATCGAAGATCTGGGTTCTTTTATGGCATTGTGGAGCTATTAAGTCTTTGACATTTTGTTTTCAGACTTCTTTTTACAAGAGAAAAATAAACCCTTATTTGGTTAAATCACTGAGGTTGACTTTCCATAATATGCAGTCAAGTGCAAACCCCAACCAATAAAACCTGCAGACATATGAGGCCTTCTTCTGGGCCTCATCTGGGAGTCATTCATCTTTCCACCAATTGTACACTCAGGGTAATCTCTGGGCTGAAGGGGTAGTTAGCTGGGAAACATTTATAAAAATCCTGGTAGGAGAAGCATGATACAATGAAAGGAATATATTTTTTTGAAATACAATTTTCTTTTAAATAGAACCTTGTAAAATATCCTCTCCCCCTATTTAGCCAGAGGCACCGCTTGCTTCAGGGAGGAATAGGATTGTTAAACCAGGAAAACATAGACAGAGGCAGGGTAAAAGTAAAGCCTAATTGTTTACCCTGAGGTCCAATTTGTACAGCAAAGACAGAATAAATGCACAATAGTTTTCTTTTTTAAACATCAGTATTCAAAATATTGAATTGGTTCATTCTCATTCACCAACAGTGACCACCACTTGGGTTGTTTTAGAATCATTATAAATTTATAGAAAATCATATCTGACATGTTTCAAACAACTGCAGTTCTCTTTTTTCATGCTCATATTGACCCATCTCTGGTCAGTGGAGCCCATTTAAATTAGCTCCTGAGTCATTTGGACACAACCCAGTAGTGGTTGATACTTTCTTGTTTTCTGAAAATCTTCGTAGATGAAATTATATAATGTGTGAGATTTGCTTTGAAATATTGGGGGTATAGATGAAATATGCTTGGCCCTGAGTTAATAATTGTACAAGCTGGGTGATAGCCACATGGAGGTTCATTGTACTATTGTCTTATATTTTTCTATATTTGAAATCTTCCAAAATAAAAAGTAAAGATTAAAAAATGCAACCTATGGTTTCCAAAACAGGATCTTGAAATCCTTGGTCTGGAATACCTGGCTTTGATGGGAGAAAAGAGATTTCTACATTGCCAGTGTGTCCCTGCACTACAGAGAATGAGCCCAGAGTTCTGAAGAAAACAGTTTTACTCTAAGTCAGAGGTAGTAAGCTTTCAAGATTTAAGGGTTGTTTCCTTCAACTCAAGGACAAGAAGAAGCCTTCTCTGCCCCGGGGTGAAGGACAGGAAAAGGGTGGAGGGTAAGGAGAGTGGAAAACGCCAGGTGAAAAGCCTCAAGGCTTCACGTGGTGCACACCTCTTGGCAGTTCTCGGGTGCTCACAGGGTCTGGGTAAGAGCGACTTCCTTCAGTGATGGGTTTGTCTCTATTCACACACTCTTTGGTCCGGATTTTTGCCAATAATCAACAAGCCTCATTCAGTTCATTGCTCTCCAGGTAGAGTAGGAAAGAGAGTCCTGAGGCCAGAATTTGAACCTTAGCTATGACTCCAAAGGGCAGTGTGATTTGAGTCTGTTTCTTCACTCATGAAATAAAAGGTCAGCCTGCAATACTGCTAAGGACGCTTTACTATCCCAACCATCCAAACCCGAGACTCCTGAAGCCCTGGGCCCGCACAGCTTGCCTTGCCCGCCTTAGTGTCTTTTCTCTATATGTCTTTTCCTTCATTCGATTAGGTCCTTATGTAGCCTCCTAAGGAAAGTTCTGACTGATATGACTCCTATTTACATATAACTGAAGAGGAGGAGGAGGTACCTGCCATGAATGACCACAAAGTTGGCAGCACTTTCAGGTTTTGGAAATCAGGCGCGACACCGAGCCCTAGGATTTCTCCTCTCTGCCCTAGCTGGCCTATAAATCCTGAACCCGGTCCCAACTGCCGAGGCACTGCATTGGCCTCAGCGTCCAGCATTGGCCTCGGCGCCAGAGAGACATGGAGCAAGGGGCGCAAAGGAGGTGAGGGCGCTGCAGCCTGGCTCTCAGCACAGAGGCGGAGGGAGGGCCCCAAGGGGGCCGGGAGCGCCAGAGGCTGCGCGCTGGTACCGCCGCCCCTGTCTCCTCCAAAGCCGACCCCGGCGGGCAAGAGCGGCGGCTAGTGCAAGTCCGAGCCGGAGCCCGGTCCTAGAAGCAGGGAAGCCCTGGGAGGCGAAGGCAGCAGAGCGGAGCGACAGGCGGGGTCTGCACCCGCCGTGGGCGCGTCCTCTGGGAAGATCCCGGTAAGTGCGGCCGCCTGCGCCACGGCTCCTTCGGGTTCCCAGGTGAGGTGACCGTGGTGGTCGTTGTCCCCGGGGCCCCTTTTGCGTACACCCCTCTCCTGGCGCGGATGTGGGCACCCAGGCCCGGCTAGGAGGTAGCTCACTCTCTCCGCTCCGAGGCGCGGTTTCCCGAGCCGCCGCCTCTCCCACGCCAACAAACCTTCCTTTTGGCCTGTGGTGGGGCGCCGGGCAGGTCCTGAGTCGGAGAAGACTCGCAAAGGTAGCTCTCCTTTCCCCACGCACCCACAGATGATTCGGAGAGATGCAGACCAAGCACTTTCCCAAGCCGCATCCCAGATTCCAGCTCCGGCTCGCAAGTAGGGCGTCTAATCTTTATTTTCCTTTTAACCAACCAGGGAAAGTTTGGGACCCTACTGGGCAAATTTAGGGCGCGGCTGGGGGCACTTCGCCGGCGGAGGCAGCTCGCAGGGAGCAGGGCGGTCGGCCAGGAGCTGGGCATTGGCCCCAGCAGTTGTGCTGGTCCCTTCTGTAGCCCAGGCGTTGTGAGAATCCCCGGGGCAATGTGAGTCGCTTATTCATTGGTGCTAAGCATTAACATCTTCTGCCAGCCTGGAATCTTTGGGATGGGTTGGGGTTATCTTGGGAGTAGCAGCAACTACACCTGGTTTCGCTTGTGTTGATGCCCTTGCTCTGCAAACTTGAGCTCCCTCCAATCTCAGTGTTTCACGGCCATGTGTTTAATTAGCTTATTTTACACCTGAGATGATCTCAGCGCATGTGTCCAAAATGAAATCATTGCTATAGAAAAAAAAAATCTTTTCTTTTTCAAAGAAAAAATTTAAAAACTAGTCTTCTGATTTTCAGCTTCCGTGTCCCGATGTTTTACCTGTCTCCCTGTGGTTAAAGAATGAAAATTTTTCTTTCCATAACTAATTTACTACAGATTTAGTGATCGGGCTATTTTTGATAGATTTTTTGAACACAGATATTGCTACAACTTGCATGTTGTTTTGAAATGCACATTGGTGTCTCAAAATAGCTCACTTGTTAGGGGACCATTTACTGCATTAGGAGTTGTGTTCAATTTACTAACTCATCTATTTTTTCTATGACAAGATTTTTTAAATTTTTACCTGAAAACAATATCTAGATGTATAGGTAACACAGTTTGTTCTGTCACCAGAGCATTCTTTTGTAAACTTAAATTTTTGAAGAGCTGCTTTTTTACATCTGATATACGATCTGCTTTTTCATGAAAAAGTAAGGTTTTGAGGTCTTTATGTCTGCAGGAAATGAGCTCTACCTCCTCCAGCACTCAACCTTTCCATGCTTATTTAAATCAGTTATGATAGATTAATGAAAGATTAGATCGGAAAAGTTTACTTATAGTTGGAAATTATGTAATTGGACCAAAAGGAAACAAATCGAATAATTGTCAGTTGGCAAGTACAAAGTACTGGGAGAAATGGGGTATTTTTAGCATTGGTAGATTATTTGTTGCGTGATTTAAGGTGGGATGAACCCATAGATTTTCCATCTATAAGATTTTTATGCTTATACACAATGGTAGGCTACACCTAACATTGGTTTTACTAAAATGTTTATTTGGGTTTATACGTACATGACCATAGATGCTTAGTATGTGCCACATCCTATTCTTCATGATTCACATGTTTTAAGTCATTTCTTTCTCCAGGCAATCCTGGGTGGTAGGTACTGTAATTGTCCTCATTTTTAAAATGGGGAAAAAATGGGGAAAATGAGGCACAGAGTAATTAAGTGACTTACCCAAGGTAAGTCAGAATGGGATTTTTATCGTATCTGCAAATTTCTTTTTTTAAATATGTTTTTTTATTTATTTTTAAAAGATACTTAGATTACATAAATTGTTATATAAAAAAATATAAGGGATTCCCATATGTCCCACTCCCCAGACCTCCCGCTTTTCCCCACATTAACAACTTCTTTCATTAGTGTGGTACAGTCATTGCAATTGATGAACACATTTTGGAGCATTGCCACTAAGCATAGACTATAGTTTACATTGTAGTTTACACTCTCTCCCACTCAATTCTGTAGGCTATGGCAGGATATATAATGGCCTGTATCTGTCACCACAATGTCATCCAGGTCAATTCCAAGTCCTGAAAAAGCCCCCATATTACACCTCTTTTTCCCTCTCCCTGCCTTCAGCACCTCCAGTGGCCACTGTCTCCACATCAATGATATAATTTCTTCCATTGCTAGAATCACAATAAGTCTATAGTAGAAGACCAATAAGTCTGCTCTAATCCATATTTTATTCACTAATCCTGAGGATTCTGGGATGGTGAAGGCTCCTCCACCTCTAATTCAGAGGGAACTTTGATCCCTTATGGCTGAGGGATGGGACTCTCTTGCTTGCAGTTGTAGACTCTCTTGGTTCCTTGTGTGATGGCTGTCCATCCTCACCTCCTTGTTAGTTTTCCTGGGTGATTCCAATGAACTGGAGAGTAGGTGCTGCAACTCCACTGAGGCTCAGGGCCCAGCCAGCACATGTACAGTCCAGAGATTCAAGTCTCCTGGATGTAAACCTACCAACTCCAGCACCAACTGTAGGTTTAAACAGAAGGGACAAACGAGGCATGTGTAGAGAAGTCACTTCTGAGTTCAACACTGTCATACTCAGGAGCACAATCTCCAAAGTAGGGCCCACTGGCAAGGCACTAAACTCCAGAACTATCCAGCATGACTACAGGACCTAGGTGTCTCCAGAGCCCTCAGGAGCCCACTTGTTTGGGGTAGTGTCCAATTTGGCCATCTATGGGATCCTGCTGAGACGTGCATAAGCGGCACCTCTCTGATGACCTCCCCACTCACTCTGAAGTCTCTTAGCCATATAAACGCATTTGTCTTTACCTTTCCCCCTTTTATTTAAGGTCTTTTTCCAGTTGTATCACCAGCCGGTCCTTGGTAGTAATCCCTTGGTTTCAGGGAGGCTTATTCCCGGGAGTCATGTCCCTCACTGGAGGGAAGGTAATGCATCCACATGCTGAGTTTGGCTTAGAGAGAGTCCACATGTGAGCAACAAGGAAGTTCTCAGGAAGTAAACCTTAGGCACCCTACAACACTAGGCCAAGTTACAAATACAAGAGCAAAAGCCTCATAAGCATAGTTGTCAATATCAAGGGCCCATCAATGGACCATCTTTCTTCACTAGTCATTGCCCCTGTACTTGGGGGATTGCTGCTGTTCCATTAGAAAATGTGGCAGAGCTCTCCAGGATGGGGATTCAACAATCCTTCAGCTGTTGTGTGAATCTCTACCCACTGTGGCAATAACTTATGTACATTTGAATATATTTATATACCTTATATGTGTGCCCAGGTGAACTTCCTCCCATGTATCCCCCAACACCGACACCCTACACTCTTGATCCTCTCCTACCATACTTGCAACCTTTCTGTGATCCAAAACTTCAAAAATGAAGCCAAGAATTTGCCAAATTCGATTAATAGGAAAATGAAATAATGATAAGTTTAAACATAAGAAATAAAATACATAATTATTTAGAAAAACTAAAGTTAAAATAAAGTAAAAAAATGGGACAAAAAAAGAAATGAAAAATATGAAAAAAAATTTTTTTTGGCTTTTTGCCTTTCATCAGTGTAATATCTGTTGTCTTGTATATACAGTGGCATTTTCTTCCATTTCTTCCCAGAGTCTTACATTCTTTTTTTTTTTAATTTTTAATTTTTGTCTTCAAAGAGGTTTTAGGTCCCATTAAAGTTACATACAGAATATTTGGGACTCCCATATAACCAACATCCTCCCCCTTTTCCTCCGTTCTTATTAATAACCATTTTACATGGGATTGTACATTTGTTACAACTGATATACAAATATTGAAACATAGCTACTAACCATGGTCAATGGTTTACATTATGGTTTACATTTTAGACCATTCACTTTTATAAATTTTTTATGAAATTTAACATGGCCTGTATCCATCATTGCAAGATCATGCAGAACATTTCCAATTTCCCCATAAATACCCCCTCTTCCATCTATCCTATTCCACCCTCCCCCTCTCCTTGGGGTCCACGGTGATCACCAGGCTTCACTCCTTGGAGGGCAAAATTCATAGATATTTGTTACAACACTGAGGGCTTGACACACTAATTTGTCCTCCCCTATTAGGAACTGCCCATGCTCTCGATAGACGCTGTCCCCTCTGTTTGAGAACATATTGGGCCTCCCCAGCATGGGAGTCCAACTCTTTCCCACTCATTATGTGGGTCTTTCCCCACTGATACAGCACACTATGATAAATGATCACTCACACATTCTCTCAAAGACTGTCGCAGGTGTGCCCTGTTGAAAATGACCCCCCATCCTACACCCTAAACCAGTAACTCTACCTTGTCATATTGCCAAAAGAGTTTTCTCATCATTGTAGTTTTACTCATGTGCCCACCAATCCCCAGTTTTCACCTGCTCCCTCCCCCAACCCTCCCTCCAGTTCCATGGACTGCCCAAACCATCCTCCCCATACTACCCCCTGTCAAGCTTGTACCACCCAATCCAATAGTATCCCTACACCCCTGTCATATACCTTCACTGCCCAACTACTCACTACCACCTTTTCTTAGATTAAGCCCATATGGGCTTTGGTTCATAACCTTCTTTTCCCTTTCTATATCCTGTAACCCTACCTTCCAGTCTCTAGCTTTCTGGGTTGGCTAGATTTGCTTAATTCATATCAGAGAGATCATGTAATATTTGTCCTTCAGTGCCTGGCTTTCTTCACTCAACATAAGGTCCTCAAGATCCATCCATGTTATCCTGTGTGTTAGTGCTGTATTACTTCTTACAGCTGAGTAATCTTCCACTGTGTGTAATACCACATTTTGTTTAGCCATTCATCTGTTGATGGTCATTTTGGTTGACTCCAACTTTTGGCAATAGTGAAAAATGCTGCTATGAACATTGGTGTGCATATATCTGTTCATGTCCCTGCTTTGAGTTCTTCTGTGTATATACCCAGCAGTGGAATTGCTGGATCATAGGGCAGATGTATACTTAGTTTTTTAAGGAACTGCCAGAATGTCCTCCACAATGGCTGGACCATTTTACATTCCCACCAGCAGTAGATAAGGGTTCCCATTCCTCCACATCCTCTCCAACATTTGTAACACTGTTTTTTAATGACCACCAGTCTAACAGGTGTAAGATGGTGTCTCATTGTAGTTTTGATTTGCATTTCCCTAATACCTAGTGTAGCCATTGCCAATTTAATGTAATTATGAATTCCAAAAATATAATTGGATCATGCTTGTAAACTGATCTGTTAATCTGGGTATGATTAAGTTATGATGAGGGCATTGACTGGGCCATGTCAGTAGGGTGTTGAGCCCCACCCCTTGGTGGGTGGGTGAATCGAATATAAAAGGCAAGGCAAAGGACAGAGGAAACAGTTTTTGAGAAGCAGTTTTGATGTTGGAGAGAAGGCCCCAGGAGGAGAGAAGCAAGCCATTCACCTGATCCTCTACAACTGACCTTGTGGAGGAAACAGGACCTAAGCCTGGAGAGAAACGCAGCCCCGGGAAGAGAGGAACCCAAGAAACCTGAACCCTGGCAAACATCGGCAGCTGTCTTGCTCCAACACGTGGCAATGGACTTTGGTGAGAGAAGAAACTTACACTTTCTGGCCTTGTAACTGTGTACTTCTACCCCAAATAAATACCCTTTATAAAAACCAACGCATTTTGGGTACTTCACATTAGCACCCCTTTGGCTGACTAATACACCTAGTGATGTTGAGCATTTTTTCATGTGCTTTTAACCATTTTTATTTCTTCTTTGGAGAAGTGTCTGTTCAAATCACTTGCCCATTTTTAAAATGGGTTGTTTGTCATTTTATGAGAATTCTTGGCTGGAAGCTTTTTCCTTTTAAGCATCTTAACTATATCATGCCACTGCCTTCTTGCCTTCATGGTTTCAGATGAGAAATCAGCACTTAATCATATTGGTCTTCCCTTGTATGTGATGGTTCTCTTTTCTCTTGTGCCTTCAGTATTTTCTCTTTGTCTTGACCATTGGACAGTTTGACAAGTATGTGTTTTGGAGTAGACCTGTTGGGATTTTTACTGTTTGTGGTGCACTGCGCTTCCATCTCCCTCAGTAGGATTGGGAAGTTTTTAGACATTATTTCCTGCAACACTCCTTCTGTCCCCATTCCCTTCTCCTTTCCCTCTGGGATGCCTGTAATGTGTATTTTTGTGAGTTTTGTGTTATGGTTCAAATCCCTAAGTCCCTGCTGGATTTTTTCTATCTTTTTATCTATCTATTCTACTATCTCTTTGATTTCAGATGTACTGTCTTCCACATCACTAATTCTTTCCTCCGCCTGTTCAAATCTGCTGTTATATGTATCTAGTGTCTTTTTCATTTCTTAGATTGTGCCATTCATTACCACCATATCTGTTATCTTTTTACGTATGCTTACAATTTCTTCAGTATGTTCTCCCAGGGCCTTCTTCCTATCCTTAATATCTTCCTTTACTTCATTTAGTTGGTCCATGATATTTATTTGGATGGCTTTGATTAGTTGTTCAATGTTCTGCATCTCTTCCTGGGTTTTGGTTTGTTAATTGGAGTAGGCCATGTCTTTGTTTCTCTTAGTGTGGTTTGTAATTTTTGTTGGTGTCTGGTCATCTTTTTATCTTGATGGTTTTATTCAGTTGATTAGCTTCTCTCTTTACTCTAGGGCTTTATTTAGTTGCTGTTTTTGTGTGTGTGTTAGTTTTCTCTTTGACACTTTGTTCTTCTTGTTCTATTTCCTTGCTGTTTTCTATGTTCCCTTGAAGGAAAAAAATGAGGGCCAGAAAAGTGAAAGAGGTAAGAAAAGAAAAAGGATAATAGTAATAATAATTGTAAAAGTTAGAAAAGGAACCATATACGACTTAGGAAAATGAATATTTAACTCATGTAAGCAGTGTAGAGTAATAGGAATAAAAAGTGGGGTATCTGCAATGGAATGGGAAACCAAATAGGAAAAATATATTGAATGAATTAAAAGTCCAGAATGATGAGGAAGGAGGGAAAGAGAAAAGAATGGACAAAAAGAAAAAAAGTTAATAAAAGAAAGAAAACAGAATAGATGAGATAGGAATAAAAACCAGAAAAATTGAGGACTAAATAAAGTGAGTTGCAATGTAGGAACAACAGAAAACACAAGATATAAAGATGAAGGAATGAAAAGAGATAGTGTTGGTAGACCAAGTATATACAAAGAAATGGAGAAATCAAGGCTGAGGAAACTCAGCAAACAAGAAACAAGCCAGCAGTACCTAATTAAAGGAAAATAAAGGGGGTTGGGTGAGAAAAAGGAAAGAGAAACAAGAAAAGAAAGAAACACAAAATCAAGCAGTCAAACAAAACCTTAAGGAACAACAGCCTTCCCTCTTAGTCCCCTGTGGAGCTTCTCAGGCTGCTGGTGTTCATCAATCAGTTACCCTGCAGCCTTCTTTCTTCAGGTTTTGAAGCAGGTTTTAGTGAGTAAACTAAGTTAAATTTTTAAAGCAATTAACCTTTTTTTAGGAAAAATAAGAGACCCAAGAGAAGCTAATACAAATATAATGTCTGTTTTCCCTTTCTTAAATTATCAGCTCGATGTTAGATATCCCAGTGGATCACTACTCTAAGAGGAGCTGGGAATCTAACTAGGGACCTTGTATATTCAAGGTGCAACCTCCTCCACTGAGCTAAATTTTTTGTTGAGTCAGTTAGCTCTTCAGAAAGCTATCCAGTCACTTTCCCTCGGGTAGGTTTGACTCTGCAGTTGGATAAATTCCTGCTGATTAGGAGTCTGTCCCTGTCCCCTTTATATTCTTACTACATTCACTCCCAGGGCAACAGGACATAATAGCCTGTGTGAGGGCATTCCCCCTCACCTTTCCAGGTCAGGTTTAGTTCCCTTTTGAAATTCAAATGGGACCCTGGTGACTGAACTCACTGCAGAAAAATGACTCTTAAACCCAGACCACCCTCTCCTCTCAGGGGGCCCTAAATAGGCTCTTGGAGGCTTATTAAACACTTCTTACTGCCTGCATCCCTTAGGGGATTTGAAATCTTGATAGTTTTCAGCACGGGACTTGTCAATTGCCTGACTCTGCTCTCTCCCAGTTCAAATTTCTCTATCCCAGGGTGATTAGGTAAATCAGGCTGCCTCAGCAGATTTGTCTCTCCCCTCTTCCTGTTGCTACCTTCAGCCAGCTGGTATGTTCCTCAAAGTTTAAAGGGGGTCCAGACAACCAGTAAGGAAAACCCTCTCCACCCTTTGCCAGAACCCTCCCTCTCTTGGAGAATGCTCCTTCCCGCTCTGTGTCCAGTGGGAATCCTGGCTCAGGGATCACAGAACCTTTGCCTTGAGAGTGAGGCTTAGCTGTCCCACAGTTTCCAGCCTCAGGGTCAAGAAACTCAGGGTTTTACCTTGAGCATTTTATCTCTTTGTCCAGCTGCCTCCAGATCAATGTCCTGATGCCTCCTGCTCTGTAGATTCTCAAAACAGCTTACTAAGGCAGGATCTTGCCCCCACTCAGCCATTTTTTTTGTGAGAGAGATGGTGAGTCCACACTTAAACTGATGCCATCTTGCCCGGATCGCCATCACATTTGATCTTGCAATGATTTATTGAATATGACAGCAAAAGCATGAATATCAAAAGAAAAAAAATTAACTGGGATTCATCAAAATTAATAACTTTGTGCATCAAAATACATTAAGAAGAAATTGAAAAAAATAACCTACAGATTGTGAGAAAAACATTGTATATTTTATATCCTATAAATGGTTAATATTCAGAATGTATAAATAACTGATACAACTAAGCAAGATAAAGCACAACACATTTTAATAATGGGCAAATTACTTGAGTAGATATTTTTTTCCAAAGAAGATATATGTATGTGACAATAAGCACATTAAAAGCATCATCATTAGTCTTCAGGGAAATGCAATATCAAAACCATAATGAGGTAACAGTTCACACCTACTGGGATGGCTATTATTTAAAAACAGAAACTATGAAGTGTTGATGAGGATGCAGCAAATTTGGAACACTTGTACACTGTTGGTGGGAATATGAAATGGTGCAGCTCTTGTTGAAGAAACGTTTGGTGGTTTCTCAAAAAGATAAACATAGACTTACCATATTACCCACCAATTCTGTTCCTATTTATATACCCAAAATAATTGAAAGCAGAAATTAAACATATGTGTTCATAACTCTTCATTTCAGCATAATTCACAATAGCCAAAAGCCAGAAGCAACCCATTTGTGTTTCAACAGAAGAATGGACAAACAAAATGTGTTATATACCTACAATAGAATATTATTCAGCTGTCAAATAGAATGAATTTGTGATACCTGTGTACATGGTACAATATGGTAAGCCTTTAATACATTATTTTGATGAAATAGTCCAAACATAAAAGGAAAAACATAATTTCACTTACATGAAATATCTAAAATATATAATCCATAGAGACAGGAACTAGATTAATGGTTGCCAGGGCCTATGGAGACAGGGAAATGGAATTATTGCTTTATATGTACAGAATTTCTTTTTGGGGTTATGAAAAATCTTGGTAATTGATGGCAGTGATGATAGGACAAATTTGTGACTGTAATATCATTGAAGGATACACTTTAAATTGGTTAAAATTCTCAAATTTTGTGAAATGAAAAATATTCTTTAATTTTGGGAGTTCTTGTGTACCCTTCACCCAGTTCCCCAGTGCAACATCTTTTTATTGCATAGCTATAGTACAATATCAAAATGAGGATTTTGATAGGGACATAATCCTCAGACCTTATTCAGGTTTTCATTCTTACATGCTGTCATTTGTGTGTGAGTGTGTTTGTGCATGTGTAAATCTATGCAATTTTATCATATGTGTACATTTGTATAACCATCACTAAAATCAAGATCCTGAACCATTCCACCAGCACAGAGCTCCACCTCCATCCACCATCCCCCTACCTAACCCCTGGCTACCAGTAATGTGTTCTCCATCTCTATAATTTAGTTATTTCAGGAATCTTATATATATATATACTCATGCAGTTTGTAACCTTTTGAGATTGCTGTTTTCCGCTCACCATAATCTGCTTGAGATACATCCATTTTTCATTTCATTTATCAATATTCTGTTCCATTTTATTTCGGAAGAGCATTCTTTGGTATGGATGTATAACAGTCTGCTGAACCATTTATCTGTTGAAGAATATTTGCTTGTTTCCAATGTTTTTCTATTAAAAATAAATCTTATATGAACAGTTATGCACAGGTTTTCACCTGGACATTAGTTTTAATTTATTAGGGATAAATACCCAAGAAAGTATATTTTTAATTGTTTAAGAATGTCAAACACTTTTCCTAGAGTATCTATATCATTTTAAATTCCCACTCATAATGTAGGAGTCTGCCATTTTCTCCACATCCTTTCCAACATTTGCTATTTTAACTTTTTAATTTTTATTTTAACTATTCTAACCATTGTCTAGTAATATCTAATTATAGTAGAAATATACATTCCTTAATTAATAATGATGTTGAACATCTTTTCATGTTTTTCCCATACAAATATCTTCTTCAGTGAATGTCTTTTCATGTCTTTTGCCTAATTGCTATTTAGATTTCTGTTTTTTTTTCTGTTCAGTTTAAGTATACTTTATGTATTCTAGATATGAGTCCTTTGTCAGTTATGTGGTTTATAAATATTTTCTCCCAATCTGTAGCTTATCATTTCATAAAATCAGTTTCCTTTTCATGAAGGTCCACGTATTAAAGTTTTCTTTTATTTTTTCTTCTAAAAGATTTATTGTTTTCCATTTTACCTTATATATATAATCAATTTTCAGTGAGTTATTGTATACATTGTGAGGCTGGGTTTAGGTCTCCCAGCCCTATGAGTAGCTAATTGTTTCAGCACTACTATCTATTGAAAAGTTCATCCTTCCTTCAGGAAGTGCTTCTGCACATTATAAAACTCATTTGGTCATTTTTTCTTTGAGTCTCTTAGTGTGTTCTCTATTCTGTTCCATTTAACTATCTCTCTGTCCCTTCTCCTTGCTTGTCCATACTCTCTTGATTAATACAGGTATATAGTCATGGAAAAAAATATATCATCCCTGGATTTCTCAGAGTTTCTGTAATAGCCTTAGCATCCTGAACCATGGAAATATATAAACTATAAAATATGTATAGAATGTTTACTCCCACCTTTCAGTAAGTTTTGTTTATGCTCTTATCATGTTAGGGAAGTGTCTTCTGTAGTCCTATTTTCCTAACTTTTTTTTTATTATGTATAGGTCTGGGTTATGTCCAATATTTTTTGTGCATAATATGATATGGTTATATGATCCTTCTTTATCCTCTTAAAAATGGATTACATTGATTAGTTTTTGAATATTAAACATGTCTTGAAAAAAATCCCACTTGATTGTAGAGTAAAATTATATTTTTCACTGCTGGATTTGATTTACTTATATTTGGTTTTAATTTTTATTTCTAAATTCATGAGAAATATCAGTGTGCAACTTACCCTTTTGTAATATGGTTGTCTCTTTTTTGTACCAGGATTATGCTGACCTTGTAAGATAAGTTGGGAAGTGTTCCCTGCTCTTTCTGGAAGACATTGTATAGAATTGGAGTTAATTTTTCTTTAAATATTTGATAAATTATTCAGTAAAACAACCTGGGCCTTAAGATTTCTCTTTCTGTAGCATTTTAATTAGTAATTCAATTTCTATAATAGTTATATAACTATATTGATTATTTACTTAAATTTGGTTGACTTTTGATGTAGTTAGTAATTTCAAAGCATTTATTTCTTCTAAATTGTTCCATTTATGAGTGTAAAGTTGTTCCTGTTAACCTTTTATTATCCTTTTAATGTCTGCAGGATCTGAAGTGATAGCCTTGTTTCATCTCTATTATTGGTGTAGCAGTTTGATATTGTTTATGAATTCCAAAAATAGATATTGGATTATGTTTGTAAACTGGTTTGTTCCTCTGAGCATATTAGATTATATTGGATGCAGAGGTTTCATTTGTACTAGATTAAATAATGATTAAGGCTTTGATTGGGCCACGTCAGTAGGATGTTGATTCCCCGCCCCCTTGGTGGGTAGGGACTCATAGAGAAACTGCACTGCAGAAAAGGGAGGTTAGAGTTTTGAGCTGGAGCCCAGGAAGTAAACATGCAGGAGAAGAACACAGAAGAATAGGGACTGCTGCATAGACACAGCAGAGGCCCCGGGAAGTGTGAAAGCCTCATAGTCTACAGCTGACCTTGTGGAGAAAACAGAGCCCAGAGAGGAATGAGCCCTGGGAGAGATGAAACTTATCCCAATGTACAGCTGATATTGGAAGAAGCTTGGACCACAGAGCCTTGAGAGGAAGAAGAAGCCTGAATGCTTGCAGGTGCCAGCAGCCATGTTGCTCCAACATGTGGCAACAGACTTTGGTGAGGGAAGTAACTTATGCTTTATAGCCTGGTAACTGTAAGCTTCTACCCCAAATAAATACCCTTTTAAAAAGCCAACAGATTTCTGGTATATTGTATCAGCACCCATTTGGCTGAATAATATAATTGGTAATTTATATCTTCTCTCCTTTGATCTTTATCAGTCTTATAATTTATTAATTATGTTCATTTTGGGGGGAACCAGGTTGTTGTTTCATTGATAGTTACTGCTGTTTTCCTGTTTTAAATGTCATTGATTTCAGTTTTAATTTATTTAACTTTTCTGTCTTTTGCCTGGCATTTATTTTGCTTTACTTTTTTGTAGTGTCTTGACATTTGAAAATTAGATTATTGACTTGAGATAGTTCTACTTTTAAAAGACAAGCGATTAGTGCTATAAATTTATCTCCCAATGCTGCTTTAGCTGCATCCCTTAAATGTCATCAGGTTTTGTTTTCATTTTCATTCAGTTCTATGAATTTATTTATTACCATTTACCATTTCTCTTTGAGCAATAGATTTTGAGAAATAAGTTGTTTACTTTCTATGATTTTGGTAATTTTTCTGCTGTCTTTCTGTTTGTTTATATCTTATTTTGTTTGATTCCATTATATTCAGAAAAGAGTTTTCTGCATGTTTTCAATTTTTTAAAAATGTGTTGACATTTTCTGTATGGCCCAGGGTATTGTTTATCTTTGAGAGCAGACTCTTCAAAAGAATAGTTAATCTGCCATTTTTGGGAGGAGTATATCATAATTTTCAATCCCACCCTATTGATTGATGATGTTATTGAGTTCTTATATACCCTTGTTAAGTTTCTGTTTCATTGTCCTATCAATTATTGCTAATATTTCTTTGTAGAATTAACCTTTTGTCATTATGTAATGTCCCTCTTGTCACTAGTAATTTTCTTTGCTATGAAATCTACTTTATCTTATACAAATGTAGCCACTCTTGCTTTGTAAAATTATTTTATGGTATGCCTTTCTTCCATCTCTTTACTTTCCACATACCTATAGTATTGTCTTTGAAGTGGGAGTCCTGTAGATAGCAATTCACTTGTTATTTTTTGTTTTTGTTGTTTATCCATCCTGCCAATATCTGTCTTTAATTGGTATACTTAGATCATTTACATTTAAAAGCAATATGGATATGCTTATAGCTGCCATTCCTTGTTTGTTTTGTGCTATCTTGCCTTCCTGTGTGTTCACAAATGTGTCCACATATATTCTTTGTATTATGGGGACCTATTTTTTAGAATTCCATTTTTGTTTATTTATAGTGTATTGAGTATATTGCTTTGTATAATGTTCTTAGGGATTGCTCTATGTATTGAAATATACATATGTAACTTACTAAGATACTGGTATCAACTTTTCTACTTTGAGTGTAGTGTAGTAACTGTATTTCCATTTAGGTTCCTTTAACTCCATGAATTGTTAAGATAATTTAAATATACTTTACATATACATTGAGCATCAAATTGAGCAACATATTAGGTGTCATAATTTTTGCTTCTATCATCAGAATATGATTAAGAAACTCACAAGGAATACACAAAGTAAACAAAACAAATTGGTGGTACATAATTTACCCCCATTTTTACCCTTTCTGTATTTTCCTTTCCTTTCTGAAGTTCTAAGCCTTCTTCTATTACCATTCATTTTGTTTTTGGAGAACTTCCTTTAGACATTATTTAAGAGTACATCTTATTAACACAATTTTTTTTAAGTTTTCCTTCATATGTGAATGAAAAACACCTGGTACCACTGTTTTCTCATTCTTCTCTAGTAGTGCCACCAGAGGAAAATTGTTTAATTGGGCCAGCTTAAGTCACTGTCTGGAGGGCTTCTACCACTGATGGTAATAATGGAATTTCCAGTCATTCTGCCTTTCTTTTTCCATTGTTCAGCATTCTCTATAATTGTCTGCTGTATTACTTCCAGGTGTTTAATTGTACTTAGCAGGGAGATATGGGCAAAATGATCCCATGTAATTGCGTCACAAATCACAATATGCATGTGTTTTAATGGTGAAAATAGTTAACAACTTCTGTAATTGAATCACAAAATCTCTGTGAAGTAAAATAATTGCTTATTTCTTGTTTGTATTACAATACATGAGTCTTGTGATCCTGAATCTTTTTACTCAAAGAGTTACTCATAGACCCACACTTCTTTCACCTTGTGGTAACAACATCTGATGCATAAAAGTCACCACAGAAACTGAAGTGAGAACAAAAGATTTCTGTAGATTTAGGTTGGCTATGGGCCACTCTAGGAAGAGGCTTCATCAATTCTGTCCACATTCCAACGATCAGAATTCAATCACACTTTTTCTAATGCAAGGAAGTTTGGGAAATATCATTTTACTGGGCACTGAGAAATGAGAGGAATCTCAGGTATTGATGAATACTAGAAATCGCTATTACAACATATGTTCTAATGTACAGAAAGCAACTTGTTCAGATTTTGTAATAGAGAGGCAACTTAATTGAGGAAGTAGTATATTGCAAAAGAATGTAAAGCTATTGGGATTTGTCTTAGAAATCAAAATCCTACATCCCTCTACAGGAAAATGAGAGCATAAGACTACGGTATTACCTAAAACTCATCATCTCCAAAATTATCTTACTCTATTGCTTTATTTCACCATCATCTTATCATCATTGTCTTTATCAGGGAGTTTTAAAAATCCTTCATGTGTGACAGTCTACTCAATGTACCTGTGTCATATCTTTATTTATACATCTTTCTCATATAAGTCTATTCAAGAAAGGTACAGGTATTAACATTTTATAAATACACAAACAAATATTTAATACTTTCAAAAATTTTCTGAAGTTCATTGCGATGACTACTTTTATGTATCAATGTCAACTATTTAGCTTATGGTACCTCGTTGTTTGGTCATGTACTTCCCCAGTTGTTACTATGGAGATATTTCACAGATGAGATTAGTCATATCAAAGCATCAACCTAAGTAAAGGTGATTAACCTACATTATATAATTGAACCTAATGAATTCAGTTGGAGGTCTTAACATCAAAAACTGAGGGTTCAGCATTAGCTCTTACAGAAATTTCCAGCCAGCAACTTTGGACTTGCCAACCCCCACAATCTCATGAGCCAATTCCTTATAATAAATTTTGCACACATACACACACACTTTGGTTCTGCTTCTTTGGAAAACCCTGACTGATACAGATTTTGGTACCAAGTGTGGTTCTAGAACAGAGTCTTAAGGATAAACTTTCTGAAATGGTTTTGGGAATTTTGGAATTGATTTTTTAATTGTATTACATTTAAAAGCAATAATGACTCTTTCCAAAGTTAAAGAAGGCACTGATAGTATATGGCATGATGTGGCAATAAAGATAAGCAAAATATCACTATTGAAAACTCATAAACAAATACTTCTAAGAGCCAACATTCTGGGAGACTGTGTATGTATTTGATACCTTAGGCGAAAGCTAATGGGTATGTTGAAATTGGTTAGTTGTTCTTAAATATGTTGCACAAATTGATGGAAGAAAAGGGTGACTTAAAATTCCCAGGTTAAGTGACAAATAAGTGACATGAAAGTTTCTATATATGCCTTGAAAGAAGCCCTTATCTCCTGTAGTCAAACTATGATGCTGGGGAAATTGAACTTCAAAATCTGTAGTCTTCTTTTGCCAGTAGAAACAGCCCATCACTGGACATCTGAGGAGCTTATTTCTGCATTATCAGATGAAATTCTAATGGAATCCCCTGAGATAGTTTACTTTGGAAGACATTGCTAATTCTCCTCAGTAATAAACCCCACCACCCCTCTTTGCTTATAAAACTTTAACAAAATTAAATACATGGCAGACCCCAAAACATGAGGTCCAAAGTGGGACACATGAGGATGTATCCTGCATTCCAAAAGGAATACATGATTTTTTACACTTTTTACTGAGAGAAATCAGGGAAATATTATGCATGCCCTTAAAATCAATTCCCACACTTAATCGCCTGATTTTTGTTGCATCAGAATTGATATTAAAGGTATGGTATAATGGTGGAAGGAACATAAAGTTGTGTAAAGCTTATTTGATTGATACAGGCCCATTAAGCAGAGATTCTATATTCAACGTTATAGCTCAAAGAGTGAGAAGGGGCTTTAGCAGTTTGTTTTGTTGGTTGGCTGAAACATGGACCAAAAGTTGGGCTATACCAAATGAAGATGAGATGCCAGAACTGCTTTGGTATTATTTATAAGAATATATCCAATCGCAAATGAAGATAAGAATGTTCAAGTGAATTTATCATATCAGACCTGCTCAACCATCCCAGGAGTGAACAGAGGACATGCCTTTAACTATGACTTTTATACATAAATTTGTGAAGAGAATGCTAGCATCCTTGTAGAGCTCTGTGGTTGTTTTTCTCTATAGGTCAGATATTGCCATGGGAACTGCTGCCATTGAACTGGGTTCCTTAAAAAAATTGGAATAATTTGAACCTAGGGTGACAGTAGTTAAGTAGTAGTGTCTAATCTCCAAAAGCAAGATGGGCGTAGTTATTATAATGGAGAGCAGAGTCAAAGCAGTAATCAGAATAGTATGACTTGCATATGTCATTAGTTAGATGATCAAGGGGTACCTAGAAGCAAAATAGACAGTCTACTAAACTCTTACTTGGTCTCTATAAATGTGAGAGTTGTAGTGGAAGTGAACAAAAGTCTAATTTTAATGACAAAATGAGTCAAAGCCCCTCAAAAAATTTCCAGAATTGAATCAATTTACAGAACTAGAAACCCTCATATGAAGGGAAGGTGACTTTCCCATAAGGAACAACTTTGCTACTCTGAAGAAAATTTATATGGTTAATCTTTCATACAGACTTCCTCAAAGAAAGCCATAATCTTTTATCATTGTGCCTCTACATTGCAGAAAATGGAACAGTCAGATTTTTCACAGATTATTGGACACTAGCTCTGAACTGGCACTAACTCCAGGGTCACAAAACATCATTGTGGTCCAACATTCAGAGTAGAGGCATATGGAAGTCAGGTGCTCAATTAATTTTGAGCTCATTTCTGTCTCATACATGGCCAATGCATCCTTAAATCCATCCTGTGTATATTTTCCCAGTTCTAAAATACATAATTAGAATAAACATAGTTAACAACTTGCAGAGTACCCATATTGGTTCCATGACCTGTGGAGTGAGGGCTATTATTATAGGAAAGGCCAGTGGAAGCCATTACAACTGTCTATACCTAGGAACATAGTAAGTCAAAAGCAATATCACATTCTAGAAGAACTTTCAGATATTAGTGCCACCATGAAGATCATGGAGGGTGCAAGTATAATGATTCCAACAACAATAAAACTTTCCAATATGGTCTGTGAGGATAACATATGTATCTTGGAGGATAACAGTGGATTATCTTAAAGTTAACCAGCTGTTATTCTGGAATAACAGCTGTTTTTGCAGAATGATATCATTGCTTAATCAATTTAACACATCCCCTGGTACCTGGTATGCAGGTATTGATCAGGGAAATGTTTTTTTGTTGTTGTTGTTTTGTTTTGTTTGTATTTTGACATTTGTTGGTACAAATCACCAGAATCTATTTTCTTTCGGCTGGCATGGTCATCAGTAAACCTTCACTATTGTATGTCAGGGTTATATCAACTATTCAGCCTTATGTCATAATTTAGTCCAGAGGGAACTTGGTCATCTTTCTATTACAGAAGACACATCATGGTCCCTTATATTGATGACATTATATTGATTGGACTTAGTGAGCAAGAGGCAGAAAACTGCTTTCAATTTACTGATAAGACATTTGTACTTCAGAGGGCGGGAAATAAATCTAACAATTATTCAGGAGAATTACATCTTAGTGAAATTGCAGGCATCCAGTGGTTTACTGTAAGCTGAGGTATCCCTTCTAAGGTAAAGAATAAGCTGTTGCATCTGACCCCTTGGATGACCAAAAAGTAGGCACAACTTCAGGAAGGCCTCTTTGGATTTTTGCGGCTACATATATATGGTGGCTGGCAGCTATATATTCCAGAAAATCATGTTTTTAAACCTAACCCATTCCTGTGGCTATGAACTCTTATAAGTATGACCTTTTGGTGAGGTTACATTAGTTAAGGTGTGGCCCAGAGGAATCAAGATAGGCCTTAACTTAATTACTAAAGGCTGTTTAGGGAAGGTCACAGAGATGTAGAAAGCTAGAGGGAGCAGCCAGGAGCTGAGAGTCATCAGAACCTGATAGAAGAAGGAGGAACCAGGAGAGGCTGCCACATGCATTGCCATGTGACAGAAAAACCAAGGGCCTAGAATTTCCAGCATTCAGACAAAGAATGCCACAATATTCTGGGGAAAAACATTGCTTTGATGATGCCTTGACTTTGGACTTCTCCTAACCTCAAAACTGTGAGCCAATAGATTCACATTGATTAAGCCAATCCATTGCATGTTATTGTGTTGGCAGCCAGGAAACTAAAACATTATACCTCATTTAGTTGCAGTATACTGGCCCATTATATGAGTGACCTGAACAGTGGCTAGCTTTCTGGAGACAAGAAAAACTGATGCCTCTGCTTTACATCCAGTCTTCCATGCAGGCTGCTTTGCTCCTTGTGCAAAATGATCCAGTGTGGCCAATGGTGTTTGAAGGGGAAATGGAAAATAGAGATGTCATTTGGAACATTTGGCAGACAGCTGTAATTGAATCACAACATAGAATCTCAGGATTTTGGAGAAAGCCCTGCTATAACCTTTGGATAACTACTCTATTTTTTTTTTTTAAGAAATAGCTTTAGATTCCTACTGGGCCTTAGCAGAGACTAAACACATAATCTTGCTATGCAACCAGGATTGTCCACCTTGTACTGGGTATTGCCTGACTCAACAATCACAGAGTTGGAGGTGCACAGCAGCACTCTACCATCAAACAGAAGTGGTAAATATGAGATTAGGTGCAAGGAAGCCCTGAAGGCTCAGTTAAGTTACATGTAGAAGTAGTCAAAATGTCCATGGTCCCCACTCCTGCCATATTAAGTTATCTCTCCTGCCTTTACATTTGGCCTCTTGGGGAGTATATTAGTCAGCCAAAGGGGTGCTGATGCAAAGTATTAGAAATTGGTTGGCTTTTATAAAGGGTATTTATTTGGGGCCAAAGCTTACAGTTACAAGGCCCTAAAGAGCCCATCTCATGGTTTGTTTCTCAGCAAAGTCAATTGCCAAGTGTTGAAGCAAGATGGTTGCAGATCTCTGCGAAGGTTCAGCTTCCCTCTCTCAGCTACAGGCTGACATAGAGCTTGTCTCCCCAGGGCCACCAGATCAAAGTTCTCTCCTCCTGTGTGTCTTCTTCTGTGTTATCTCCTTGAGTGAGTGTTCATTTATATCAGCCCGCCATGGGGGCAGGGTTTTAACCTGAGTTACAACCTGCTGACCTGGTCAAATCAAAGCCCTAATTTAACATAATTTAATCAAAGACATGTCTGCTGGATCTAATACAATCAAAGGTTATCACACCCAGAAGAACAGACCAGTTTACAAATATAATCTTTCTTTTTGGAATTAGTAAATAATCTCACACTGTCACAGGGAGTTCCTCATAATCAGTTGAATAAGGAAGATAAAACTTGAGCCTTTTTTTACAGATATTTCTGCACAGTACACAGGCACTACTCAAAAGTGGACAACTGCAGGACAACATCCTCTTTCTGGGTGTCTCTGAAGGATAATGGTGAAATAAATCCTCCTAGTGAGCAGAACTTTATTTTCAGCAGTAGACCTGTTTGTTCATTTGCTTGGAAGGAGAAATGGACAGATGTGTGATTCTACACTGATCCATGGGCTCTGGCCAATATTTGCTCAGAACGTCAGGGATATGGAAGGAATATGATTGGCAAATTGTAACAAGGAGGTCTTTGGGAAGGTATGTGGATATATATGTGTGTGGGGGCAATAATGTGAAGTGATTTTTGTTCCTTTAAATGTACAACAAATGGTAACATCAGAGGATGGTAACATCATTTAATAATGAATTGGCTAGAGTGATACATAATGTGGATACCTGTTGGTCTCTTTCCCCAGTCACTCCTGTTATTGTCCAATAGGCTCATGATCAAAGTAGACATGGTGGGAGGGATGGAGGTTATTCATGGGTTCAGAAACATGGACTTCTACTCATTAGGGCCAACCTTGCTACAACCATTGCTTAGTGCCCTATCTGCCAGAAAGAGTGACCAACAATGATTCCCTACTAGGGCACCATTCCCTAATGTGATCAGTCAGCTGCCTTATGGCCAGTTTATTACATTGGACCTCTTCCATCATGGAAGGCACTGCATTTTGTCCTTATGGAATAGACATTTACTCTGGGTATGAATTTGCCTTACCTGCATAGACTTCTTCTGCCATATTCATGAACTTACGGAATGACTTATCTATCATCTTGGTATTTCCCACAGCATTGCTTCTGGTCTAGGAAATCACTTCCAAGCAATAAAGTGCAGTAATGGACCAAAGCTCATGGAATTCCCCAGTACTGTCATGTTCTCCATCATCCAAAAGAACCTTGATCGATAGAACAATGAAACATTCTTTGGAAGATTAAATTATAACATCAGTTATGTGGAAATACCTTGTAGAGCTGGGACAGTGTAGTCCAGGAAGCTGTATATGCTCTAAATTGGTGTGCAATTTAAATTGGCTGCTTCTCCCTTAGCCAGGATTCATGGGCCCAGGAATCAAGTGATGAAAATCGAAGAGGCACCACCCATTATTAGACCCTGTGATTCACTAACAAAAGATTTCCACTTACCCTGTGATGTTATGCTCTGTTGTTACAGAGGTCTTATTTCCAAAGGGTTGGAAAGCTTCCAACAGTATACACAATGGTTACATTGATCAGGAACGGATGAAGGATTGTGGTGTGGGATGATGTTGGAGGTGTGGGAGGTGGGAAACATGGGAATCCCTGTAATTTCTGAGTAATATTTAGGTAATCTTAGCACCTTTAAAAATACATATACATATATATATATATATATATATATA